>VZTH01006802.1:40488-287593 GCA_013397815.1 Aleadryas rufinucha | reverse complement strand
CTCTCTTAATTTCCAGCTTTTTCAAACAGTCCCTTTCTTTTTTTTTTTTTTTTTTTCAAATTGCCTTTTCATGTCTCTGCTGCATCACTGGCCTTTTGAGATAGGAATTTTTTTTTCCGTTCCCCCATCACCGTTGTTCAATGGCAAAATTGCTGCAGGGCTGGTTTGGGTTTTTTGCTGTTGCTTACCCCTCTTCATTTGTAATCTCCCAGTAACAAGGTGTGTCTTTTCCTTCTTTCTTTTCTGTTTTTTTCCCTTGCTGATATCTTGTACTCTACTGTTTTGCATTAGCATCTTTCTGCTGTGCAGGAAGGAGTGAAGATTTGTGTTGTTTTGCTGGTGCCAGCTGATCTCTGTTGGTCTTGGGAGAGCTGAGTTGTGTCTGTTGTGGCACAAAAGGTGCTGTGCAACAGGCAAGTGGTTATGGCACCTGTGGCTTTAGATATTGTTGCTGGATCACAACAGCTTTATTACAGCCTGTTTTGTTTTTCTAAGAACAGACTGAGATTCTTTAACTTTCTCTCCCATTATTGCTTGCCTTTGGATTTTTTCTACTATGGTGAAAGATAAATCTAAAGTGTACCTTAGAAGCAGAAAATACTCCCATGCCTTGCATTTTCTACAAGAATCAAATCCATGTGTCTTTTCATTTGACACTAATCTCTCTTTCTCTCCTGATGCTAAAAATGCACCTCACCAACCAAAAGCCCCTTTTGTTTTTCTTTGAAGTTTGCCAGTAATCATGTCTTGCTGCTCTTGATAATTTGAGATAAAGCTAGAAATACTCATATTACCCCAAGGAAATATTCTGTGATTTTGTGTGATTTTGGTAAAAAATGGAAATTGGTCTATGTGATTGGGTTTTTGTTTTCTCTTCTCCTGCACACCCTTTCCTGGATCTGTAATACTGCTAGCAAGGGATTGAAATGCAAATTGTGTGAAGTTGTTCTGGAATGAATGGGCAGCAGCACTGCCAGACTTTCTGGCAGAATGTCTCCCAATCTTGAGGCCACCTCTGAAGACTGTGATTTTGCTGCTTGGAATTTTTCCCGTAAGACAGGGAACGGTCCTGCTATATTTGAAATATGGGATTCTTCCTTGTTCTTATCACGATGTTCCCAGTGTGGTTTACCACTTCAAGGGAAACAGGATACTTTTATTATGGGATTGTCCATGCAAATACCTTGTGGTCAAAGCCAACCAGACATGTTCTTCTTCCTGTTCTCTGCAGCTTCTTTTCCAAAAGGCTCATTATGCCTTGATGCATCATTCAGCTCATGACCGAGTCAGCAGCTCATCCCAAACTCTGGAATAGGTGAAGTCAGTACATGAATATAACTGTCTGCACCTGGTAGCATCTTAAGCAATAACAGAACATGAGAAAACAGGTGACAGAAAGCTTGATCTTGCATTAAAGCTTAAGTGATCAAGGCCTACCCCTTCTAAAGAGCAGATTGAAATTTAATGTTGTGGTTGGTGTGGCATCCCAGAAGGTGGTGGAAGAGGATGCTGAGGAGCTCGCTCCCCACCTCGGCAGGCAGCACACAGAGGTGTCTGGTCACACAGGTAACTGTCCTTTTTTTCAGTTCCTGAACTGTGTCTGCCAACTGGAAATGGGTGCTGGCTGACAAAGGCATCTGGAAAGCACGGGAAGTTTGGGGGTTGTTTTGCACGGAGCAGATAAACAATTAGCCACTAGATGGGGCTGAAGATATACAGGATTTACTGATCAGTGGAGACGCTTCCTGGAAGAATCCGCAGTTACTTTTACAGGCTCATAGAAAGTTAGTGTTGAGCATTTTCTTTGTTTTACTCTATTTGTTGACTAATGAGCAGAAAGCTGTAAACCTGTACAAACTCCTTCTAAGAAAGAGCTACTGTTTAGAATATCTAATATTTAAAATTTAAATACAAATTACTGTTTCTAAAGACTCATATATGAGTAATTTAACTAGCATGCTCATTTATGAAAGTAGTACAATTTATTTAATTTTACACTATTAAAAAAATCCCACCCTGGTATTACAGAGAGAATTATCTTGTACATTAAGGAAGTTGAAGTATGATTTTTTGTCTGTTGATGATCTCTGAAAGAGGAGAGGAAAGCTGTGACTTCTAAAGAAAGGAAGATTATAGCATGAAGCTTAGAAATTGTGTGTAAATGGAAAGTAAACTCAAATACAGAAGAAATACCGTGTTTCAAGTTTGAAAAAGGATGTGAGTTTCCTTTATAAATTCATTGTTCTGTAGCTAAAGCAGTACAGGATTAACAACTGACTATAAATTTCTACAATGGTATGTAACAATTATGGTCATTAAAGATAACAATTTCAAAGTAAAATGATTTCATTTGAGACCATCACTAGCTGTAGAAAATATATTGGGGGATTAAAGTGTCTTAGTAACAATTTTTAGACCAGTGTTAAAAATAAACTTTTATCATGATTCATTATGTAAAAAACCAGTTTCAAATAAGTTTTTTTTCTTAGTCTTCTTCCCTTTTCCCCGCTAGAATCTGCTTTTTTTCCAGTGTTGTGGTCAAGCATTGTGACATAAATGAAAACTGTTTCTGGAAGAATTTTTCTATCTTCTTCTGTCTTGAGCATAAGGGAGCTGGAGAAACCCTTTTGTCCTCACCTCAGACAGTATTAAGTGTATTTAAAGAAGTTCATAAAACTTTTCAATGAGTATATTTTCACATGGTTCATATATTCATTAAATGCACATGTAGTTTGTTTTACAAGTGAGTTAATCATGCTTCAGAAACAATTAGAGCAGCTTGACTCAGAAATAAAATATACCACGTAGAGGAAAAAATCTGCACTTTGATGCCTGAGTGTGTTGCTTTGACTCCATCCTGGCACACAAATTTTAAGCTTTATCTTTTCAAACAGAGGCTTAAAATGTTGGCTTTTGAGATGCTATAGTATTAACAAAGGTTGAAAGATTATAATTTTTGTATTTGATGTTCATGTGCATGTCTGTCTGTGTATGGCCATTTCAGTAGTGTACTCCTGTGAAGCTTCCTTTAGCATTGTTTTAGGGTTTTTCTTTCCCTCTTGGGTAGTTTTTGCAAAATTAAATGTGGAACATACTAACAAACCCAGGCAGTAAGAAAAAGTGTTGCCTGAGAGGATCTTTTCTTGACTAGACACAGTTTTGTGAATTTTAGGATTTTTTCTCAAATTAGTTCTCTCTGGAACAGTGGCAGCAGTTTTCCTAAAAGGATTACAAACCCATGTGCGAAACAGTAAATGTGTGAAGAATTAATTTTCCCATTCCCTTGAATCCTTGCTCAGGTTGTATTCATCCCTAATTTTAGTCTGTCTGTGCTAGACTGCCACTTAGTACTATGGCAAAGAAAACACTCATGATTGTCAAGCAGGGACCATCAGCTACAACGCTACTCATGGTAGTTGGTAGATTACTGTTTCTTTGTTGTCTGGCAACCAAGTGGATTTTTTTTATTATTTCTGTGAGATGTTCTATGCTGAGGTTGTGGTCTCCTGAGTCCTGGAGGTAGGAGAGAGGTGTTCTTTCAAATGGTGGTCTGCATGTTTGGCACCTTTATTACTTAGTTGAAATTAAACTTTACTTTGTCCAAGCTCTTGGGCACCTTAACATCTCGTAGCTTGACCATTCTTCCAGTGGTGGTTTTCCAGAACCTGCATTGTTCCTGGTCCATGAAAACTGTCAGGACCTAGATGCAATATCATTTGAGGCTTAGGTGTTTTTCACGTTCCTTGTAGTGGCAGCAGCATAGACCTATCAACCTGGTTGGTGTTCCCTGTGCAAGCTGGGTGATCCATTCATGAAGAGTTACGTGCTGTTTTGGGCAAGCTTGTTCTTGGCCTCCTCCTTCACGAGTGGTTTACCACATTCATCTCCTCATCAACCTCCCACCACTGTGCAGCTGACAGCTGCCTTGCCAGCCTCAAAACTGTTTACTTAAATTTCGGAACAGACATCATAGTTTCAAAACTGCACTACCAGAACCTGTTCTTGCCCTGATAGGGACTCCTGCAGACATAACCCTAATTTCAGTATTAATTTCAATGCCTTCTGCCGTATGAAATACCTTACAAAAGAAAGACTGTGGAGTTACTCTTGTATTTTACTAATCTGAAGGATCAGCAACTTTACTGATCTCTGAGGTATGTAGTGCAAATAGTTGTTATTCAGAATTCTGGTTTAGTCTCAGTTTCCTAATGGAAGGTGATTTTCTCTCCTCATAGGTATGTCCCATGGAACTACCACGAACCCCAGATGGGCACATATGACTTTTCTGGTGGCAAAGATCTAGAGTCTTTCCTGCAGCTTGCCAATGACACTGGATTGCTTGTTATCCTGAGAGCTGGACCTTACATCTGTGCAGAATGGGACATGGTNGTTTGGCACCTTTATTACTTAGTTGAAATTAAACTTTACTTTGTCCAAGCTCTTGGGCACCTTAACATCTCGTAGCTTGACCATTCTTCCAGTGGTGGTTTTCCAGAACCTGCATTGTTCCTGGTCCATGAAAACTGTCAGGACCTAGATGCAATATCATTTGAGGCTTAGGTGTTTTTCACGTTCCTTGTAGTGGCAGCAGCATAGACCTATCAACCTGGTTGGTGTTCCCTGTGCAAGCTGGGTGATCCATTCATGAAGAGTTACGTGCTGTTTTGGGCAAGCTTGTTCTTGGCCTCCTCCTTCACGAGTGGTTTACCACATTCATCTCCTCATCAACCTCCCACCACTGTGCAGCTGACAGCTGCCTTGCCAGCCTCAAAACTGTTTACTTAAATTTCGGAACAGACATCATAGTTTCAAAACTGCACTACCAGAACCTGTTCTTGCCCTGATAGGGACTCCTGCAGACATAACCCTAATTTCAGTATTAATTTCAATGCCTTCTGCCGTATGAAATACCTTACAAAAGAAAGACTGTGGAGTTACTCTTGTATTTTACTAATCTGAAGGATCAGCAACTTTACTGATCTCTGAGGTATGTAGTGCAAATAGTTGTTATTCAGAATTCTGGTTTAGTCTCAGTTTCCTAATGGAAGGTGATTTTCTCTCCTCATAGGTATGTCCCATGGAACTACCACGAACCCCAGATGGGCACATATGACTTTTCTGGTGGCAAAGATCTAGAGTCTTTCCTGCAGCTTGCCAATGACACTGGATTGCTTGTTATCCTGAGAGCTGGACCTTACATCTGTGCAGAATGGGACATGGTATACAACCTTTTGTAACAGCTCATTTCTAGGGTAAATCTAGTGCAAGTATTTCTTCAAATAGACATACTTGGTGTGTCCTTGGACAAGAGTCTTGGTTTAATGTATTAAAATCCATGCATCCTAAGTGACTTCTTACAATACAAACTCATTCTGGTTTTTTTTTATTAGAAATGACTACTTTCTTGTAGAAAATCAGTTTTCATGTCTCAGTATATGTCTTGATAAAATGCTAAATTCTTAGGTTTTCTAAAAATGTCACTGAAGTGTTTCCCTTTCTTTTCCCAGGGAGGTCTTCCTGCATGGCTGTTGGAAAAGAAATCTATTGTTCTCAGGTCTTCTGATTCAGGTAGAGGCATCGAAAAAGACAATCAAAAATCCACTGTAGCAGCACGGCAACTTGCTGTTTAAGGCCATTACTAGATAATTCGTATTTCAGCTCAAGTTTTCTTGGGAGTAAAATCTTCAATACTTTTAGTTAGAAATGTGCATTCAAAAAGTATGTAGAACAAACAAAGTAGGGGGAAAAGTTTCTGAGGTATTGTCAAGTTGGTGCCAAGAGGGGAATCGTTGTCACCATTGAGAAAAAGGCAGGAAGCTTCAGCTTTGAGGTTTTTGGTTTTGCCATGGCCACTCATAATGGGGATCCTTCTTGGCTGGTCAGTGTGCAATCCAGAAGTAGTTACAGTATTCCCATGTGCTCCTGTTAATGGACCAGACATGGAAGAATGAGATGAGACAGGAGATTAATGTGTTTATTGGAGTGAATATAGGGGATGAATGTGTAGATATCATATCCAACTTCAGTTCTGCTGACTGTGGGTTAAATTATCTATTTTAAAAAATAGTACATAGATCAACATTTGAATTTGTCTTCCTGTTGAAATATATTAGAACAACCTGTGAGACATAATGAAGTCCCTTTGATAATTTTCCAAGTTCATCAGTATATAAATGTTTTACTTTTTAGTAAACTGTACTGGAAGCATTTATGAACAAGTGTAAGAGCAATCTGTTCATTAAATGCTGTTCATAATTTACATAATTAGAACACTATGTAAAAGTAATCCATATATAATTTAAAGCAAAACTAGAAAAAAGCAGAAAAGTTGTGAAATGTTTATACTTTTGTGTATCACAGATTATCTGGAAGCAGTAGAGAGATGGATGAGTGTCCTTTTGCCAAAGATGAGGCCTTACCTCTATCAAAATGGAGGTCCAATCATCATGGTGCAGGTAACTTTCTGAAAATCAGATGAACCCAGGCAGCATGCTTATACTGCTCTTACAGGCACTCCATGGGTTGTGGGTGGTGGTGTCACAGGTGTTTCTGAAGTTTCAGGTAGCTGAAAGATTCTGATGAAATACCTTATCCTAAAGAGCTGAATGCACTGTTTCTAGAACTCAAAGAGCACTGATCTGCTCTGTCACAGTTGTTTCCCACAGCCATGTAAAGCAAGAGAGGGAACTTGTGTTGCTTTTTAGATCTGAGGTTCATGGCAATTCTCACATAAAGCCAAAATACATTACAATTGCCTGAAACAATCTGACAGGAAAAAGGGGAATAAGAATACCCTTAGATAGAAGCAAAAGCAGTATGGAGTAAGCCTAACTTAAGTTGTAAATGTTTCAGGACACAATTTTTTGTGTTCATGATGAGTAGCTTCTGTCCTAAACTCCTTCTAGATGTGCAGGAGTGTTTGTTCTATATTTGTAGTATTTGATCATAACAAAGCTTTATTTGAATATTTTTAAACTCCCTGACCGGGACAGTATGGGATAAGGGACCCTTGTAATATGCCCAAGATAATTTTGTTGAACAGTGTGTTTTGTCTGTTGAGCAGAAGCACTAGGCAAAATTAATCTTTGGCAGAAAAAAGATGCTTATAACAGGATTTTCAGAAATAACCTTCAGGACTGGAACCTATTGGTTCTGGAGCCAGAAAGTTCATCTCCTTGGAAAAGGGGCAAGATGTGTACCTCTCAGTAGTAGCAGAGTTGTCCTCCCTTAAGTCCTTTTGAGTCCATTGTAGGGCTTTGTGGTTCATGTGAGCCCTTTGTAGATTGTCTCTGTTCTGAATGTCCAGTTTTGTTGCAGTTTTGATCATTTCACAACCTGTTCTATGGTTTTTTCTATTGTTCTGCTTGGGAGGTGGGTTATAGATCTCAAATTTTAATAGAGTGTATTATGATCACTGTAGCTAAGGAGATACTTTGGGGAGGGGGGGGAATTTTGCAGGAAAATGGCTTAGCTCTGCACAATGATTGCTTCACTGTAAGATACAGGTGAGAGGAATGAGTCTTGTCTTACTCCGGTGATCTGGAGTTAAAATGACTTTTTCAACATTGCTGTCAAAGGAGGAAGAGGGTTGGACTTTTGCTTTCTGGTTTTGTTATCAGATGCAGACTGAATTGACTATGGTTTTACTGAGTTGCTTTTACTCTGCAGGTAGAGAACGAGTATGGAAGCTACTTCGCTTGTGACTACAACTATCTGCGTTTCCTTCTGAAGCTCTTTCGCCTGCATCTTGGGGATGAGGTGGTTCTCTTCACAACTGATGGTGCAAGCCAGTTTCACTTGAAATGTGGGGCTCTCCAGGGTCTTTATGCAACAGTGGACTTTGCTCCAGGTTGGAGACTGCTGTTTGCTTCCAGAAATTCTGTGCTGTGTGTGTTTGTGGCAGGACAAACTGACTTGACTGCTTGCCAAACCTGCCTGCTTTGTTTAAATGGGGTAATAGGCATTTATGTGTATTTGATGTACCCTTAAGCATACAAGAATCACTCATGAGCACCCAGTTAGAAAGTCATAATCACTTCCTTGCATCTTGAAATAATGAATAACCAGTTTACACTGGTCATAGTGCATATCTCCTAAAAATTAGCAATAACAGTTGGCATTGATTCCATATATTTTTAATTTTTTTTGTGTGTGTTGGGTTTTTTTAATGTCCTCTGTCTGTCCTAGAATGCAGCCATCCAAATACACTTCTTTTTAAGCCAGAGGTTATTGAAAAAAAAAATACTGTTGAATATCATCACTAGAAGTGTGCACGCTGCTACAGTTTGCTGTGATATAGGCCTGAAGAATGGCTAAGTGTCAGTAGTGTGGTCAGAGAGTACCTTTTTGATAGTAGAGTTAAGGATTTAAATGTTCATACACTGCATGGACTTGACAAAATAGGCTTAAGGCACAAGAAACAAACTCGAAGACAGATATTTTCATTTTTTTTAATATGCAGCCTCTTCTGCACATTATTCTCTCTACAACCAAACACATGTGCTTAGCAGGGATCTGTTTTCTTGCAAGTTGAATGAAATTGTGAACTCCTTCATGTGTATCCTGTATGCAATGATGAGCTACTCACCAGACTGGTTATTTCCAGCCACTGTGGCTTGAGCCACTAGGAGTGATCAAAAGTGAAACACCTCTTTAGAGATTGCCTGGCTTCTGTTCTTCCCTGTAGCCTTGGTAACGTAACCCCAGACTTAGACTTTCCAGTGATCAAGTAGCAATTCTGACACATCTCAGACTTCTTTGTGCCAGGATGTCATTTCTGAGAAAAGTTGGGTTTTCAAAAGATGTATCTCAAAAGCAAAGACATATACACAAGCATGCATACGTGCATGTATATATTTTAAGTTTTGTAAATTAAACACTGGAATCAAAAGTATTGATTCCTGTGTTTGCTGGAGTAGCTTTCTTGTCATATTTTTTGCTAGGCTGGAAGGGAGATAAGACAGCAATTTCAGTAAAATGAAGGACCCAGAAAGTCACGGATATAGCAACTCAATATTACTTCTTTCTGTTTATAGGTGGCAATGTCACAGCAGCATTCTTAGCTCAAAGGAGCAGTGAACCTAAGGGCCCTTTGGTATGTCTTTTCGCTTAAATATTTTGTATCTTTTCTAACCTTGAAGTTGTTAATCAGAGAGGGGTTGACAGCAATGCATTGAACAATTTTAGGGACCTATTGACGAAGACATAATTTCCAAGTCAGAATAGAGGTGCTTCTCTGTGTGTTTGTCAAACCCACATTAACTGCTGCTGTGCAAATGCTATTTTAGTCTAAAAAAGTATTGATTTTTGTCAGTAGTTTTCCTTGCTAAGACAAATGTTTACAAAGCAGCAGAAACGCTAAGGATGGTTAGATGAGTTAGTGAGATATGTGTGTAGGTGGAAGTTAAAAGCAAAATTAAAAAGGCAGGTTAGAAGTTGCTTCCTGTTTTCAGCTACCCTAGAGGTTTTACACAAGCTATAATGGGATGTGAGAACACTGGAAGCCATTTTGACAAAGGGAGAAGGCACATTAAGGGTACAAGATTATCTCTGTGCTATGGAGTTGTTTAGAAAGCAATTTGAAATACTTATTTTTCATTACATTCAGTCTGTGTATGCTATTACAGAGAGTATGTTGGTTCCTTCATTTGGTTGGATGCCAAGCATCTGAAACATGTCCTTGTTGACAGATTTCCAGGAAATCCATGCTCTTTGGTGCTTATGCAATTGTTTTCAAAGTGTCCTATAAAATTATTGAAACAATCCTTTAATTCCTTTGACCTGTAGTCTGCTGAAAAGAACTGATTTATTAGAGACTTTGCTGTATTCATAGTAGTTTCAAAATGGCTCAAATTAGTCAAGGTGCCTTTCTTTCCTTCCCTCTTACAATTAGGAATCTTAAATCACATTGCATTCTGTTCTTGTTCCCTCTTCATGTTTTCCCTTCCTCTTTTGCCCTTCCGCCTTTCAGGTTAATTCTGAGTTCTATACTGGATGGTTGGATCACTGGGGGCACCGTCATTCTGTTGTGCCCGCAGAAACTATAGCTAAAACACTTAATGAAATCCTGGCATGTGGTGCTAACGTTAACCTGTAAGTGTGTGTTCAGTAGAGCTTAATTTTGGGGGGATTTCTTTTCCCAGTTCAGCAAAACCTGATTTTTTTTCTTTTTAGGTACATGTTTATAGGTGGGACTAACTTTGCCTATTGGAATGGTAAGAAATTATTTAAGTGATACTGGTGGTGGAGGAGAGCTGTTTATGAATTAGGTAGTAATGTATTCTCTGAAAGAATAAGCTGTGCCTACTTCCACATGGCTAAAGATGACTGCAGTAGCTGTTCTTTGTTTATTGCCAGCACATTGTACTAAACCCACATGGTGTTTATCTTTGCCAAGGCTACTTCTGCTTCACTCAGTCCTGGGAAACAGTTGAAACACAGATAAATATGTTTCTCTTCAGAATATTTCACAGAGCAGTGTAAGCTCACAAGAACATTGTCCTCCATCAGGAACAGTTTTTTATGCCAAATCCCAAACATCAAGGCCTACACTGAATCTAAAAATGTAGCAGAGTCCGGCTGTAATCGGAAAGAATTCTGAAAGTTGATACCTTTGGAAAAAAAGCATCTCTTTCACTGTTTGTATGGCTTTTTCTTTTTTTCTCCTCCCCTAGGTGCTAATATGCCTTATATGCCTCAGCCCACTAGTTATGACTATGATGCTCCACTGAGCGAAGCGGGAGATCTGACAGAAAAGTATTTTGCCTTGAGAAAAGTCATTGGTATGGTGAGTGTCCCCAGGACATTTTTAGAATGGTTCTTTGAAACACCCCTAGTGTACTCCAAACTCTCTTGTTTCTTGTATTGGTGTAAATGACTCCTCAATTTACTATTTTCTGCAGCTGGGGAAAGTGAAATGGAACAAGACAATTAGGCCAACCTAAGTGCTTCTTGTTGAAAAAGGGAAAAGATCTTGCACCTCTCCAGCTATTCTTTCTGTCCCAATGGCTTCTTCCTTCCTTTTAGAGGAGAGAATACTGGTGTATGCCTGACACTGACATGATTCACCTCTCCTTCTTTTGCTGTATTTGTTTTCTCTCAACTGAAGGTCAATAAGGTGAATCAGCTCACTCAGCTGGATGAGAGCCAGTGCTGCCACAAGGGGAGCAGAGGGACGAGGGAAGGGTTTGGCTGGGAGTATAGATGGAGGAGGTGTTTACAGAGCCTTTTCCTTGCCGCATCAATCAGCCATTCAGTCAGCTTAGGTTCATGACCTGATGTCAGCCCAATGTATGCTGCAGCTTAGTGTCTGGGCTGTCTATCCTAAGCTTCATGTTGAGGTTTTGGGCCCCTGAGAAAGGCCAGGCTTACTCAGAAGAGCACATCTTCGTTTTGTGTTTTCACAAACGGCAGCTAGTGGGTGGGACCAGCTTTGCCTTGCTGTAAAAATGCAGAGTGTCTCCACAAACTGGAGGGAGACTGAAGGGAAACACAGAACCTGTCTGGGTTTTGAATAGCCTTGCACTGAAGGCCATTCAGATGAGGCTTAAAACCAGGTTCCATATGAATCCCAAGGCTCAGGTTTGTAGTTGCTATCCTATTGCGTACCAGCAGCATTCCTATTCCCTAGAAGATATTTTTATTCTTGGAGTAGATCTCCCAAAAGTGTACTCCATTTTCTCTAGGGTTGAGCATGCCCTTATCTCTGTAATTGTGGAAGGCCTACTGTGGATTTTTTTATTCAATTTTGCCATTATCCCTAAGCCTGATGGGATAATTTTGATGGCCTTTCCAAGGGGAGTTTCCTGTCTTGGTACAGCTTTTCTCACCAGAGAAATCCACAAACTTCCTGGTTCTGAGTTGTTTTCTTCAAGGTGCAAGATCCCTCTCTGAGATGTAAGTAGGATTCTAGTGCAGTGAGAGAGCCTTAGTAAGATGTGAAATGTTCACTATAACCTCAGGTGCGTAGGGTCATTTTTTGGTGTGGCTGGTTTGTTTCTTACTTTGCATATCCATAGATTTTCAGTAAAGTTTTTCTGTCACTGGTGTGGATTGTAAACCTGTAACAATTTTTCTACTCTGTTGCAGTTTGAGGTAAAGCTGATGAAACAAAATATTTGCCTGTATCAAATGTCTGTGTTCAACATGTTAGCTGCGCTACACGGATGACATTAAGTGTTCCTTTACAGTTTCCATTAGTTAAAAAATGTAATAAAGAAGAAGAATTTCAGTCTACACCTTCTTCCAATTGCTGACAGCATTCTCTTAATTTTTACTGTTTGGGGTGAAATTTTCTACTTTTGATTTCTTTTCCTGGGTGAATACAGTTTTTGTTTACTTTAAGTCTAGATATCTAGATTATTTTCAAATACAGAGAAGAAGAAATGAACTTTTAGCTGGAAATGTAAATTAGGCTTTCATGCATCTGTAATTGACACTTGACAGGATAGTATTGGGGATTATATGTGCTGTGGTCTGTTAAAATCAAAACAAAAACCAACCCAAAAGAACAAAAAAACCCCACCCCAACTAAACAAACAACTTTTGTCTTGGTGCAGAGGCAACTTTTGAGCAGCCTGAATTTTACGCTGCTTATACCATGTGTAAGCCTTAGAAAATCATGCTTTGTGCATGATTTCCTCTTGCGTTTCAAGTGGAAATCAAAGTAAATCAAATATCTTAAGAAAAATTCCCTTTCAGCCCCTAACCACATGTATTTTAAAAAAAACCTGACTAGGTAAGCACTCCAAAGTCAGCAAATTTGCAGATGGAGACACTTCACAAGGGTAGGCTTTTGTGCATGTTTATTAAAATGTAGGAAAATGTGTATTAAAAATATGGGCTGGGATTGGTTTTTCACGTGGGTATTTCATCTGCAGCAGTTTTTTCTCTAAGATTCAGACAGGCCATGTCTAGTTAATGAAAGAAGAGATGGGAAGAGTGGATATAAAGTAATGGCAGGAGAGGGAGAAGGGGATGATGACAAAGAGAAAAGAAGGTTGTAGGCTCAGAAAGGAGAAGGCCAAGGTTTTGGGCAGAAAGCCACTGCCTGGTCTGCCATGCCTCAAAGGTGTCCAGGAAAGTTGTGAATGGAGGCCCTTCATCTCTTCCCTCTGCTGATTTCAGGTGATTCTTCTTAAAAATGTAGGACAAGAAGTAACCACAAGTAGATGGGTGGTAAGAGCGTTTTGTTGTCATGTTTCCCTATGACTGATTGGACAGTTGTCTAGAACAGGATCGGAGGGAGGCTAAAGATGGGACCTCAGGGGTTCATGGACCTGTGGTCTCAAGGCCTGCATCTCAAAGACCCCAGCCCTGGCAGTAATAGATTAGGAGGTGGTGGTGATGGGATATTGTGACACTGAAAGAGGCTAATACTTCCTATAAGGAAGTGTTGCTGACAAAGGGTCAGGTGGAAATTCTGTCCTACAGATTTGGAAAGGTTTATTCAAGCTCCTATGAACTGGGGAGAGGATTGCAGAAAAGCTGTGGATGACAGTAACTCAGGCTCTAACCACAGGAGGGCTCCAAGGGCACTGGGATGTTTTAGCAGCTCACTTTGTTCATTATGCTTTTTACTTTTACCTAGAGTTGAATAGTTATTAAAAATTGTTTGCCGTATGTGATCAAGTCAGATTTTTTCTTTAAAAAAAAATCTTCATCTTAAGATTAGTTGCATCTGTAACCTTTAGGGAGGTTATTTACTTTAAGCCAAAGTTCTAATTTTATAAGTTGTGAAGTATAAAGTGAGAAATCAGTTGAAGTGTGTTTGTATTTACTTTTGTGTGTGTGTGTGTCTTTTTTTTCTCCTTCTCTTTCTAGTTTAAGCAGTTACCAGAAGGTCTTATCCCTCCAACAACACCCAAATTTGCATACGGGAAGGTTCGCTTGCAGAAGGTAAATTAACATCTGTAATACACTGTGTATCTTTTCATAATTCTCTCTGTTTGCTTTTTACAAAAAATGTTTATAAGGGTGTCACAACTGGCTCTAGATACCCTACAAAATAAAGAAGAAAACCTTGAAAGCAAACTTTGAGGAAGGAGGGAGCAGAGCTTGGGAGTTAGGGATCATGCCCGTATTAGAAAATTATTAAATGCATCTTACTTGGATGTAAAAAGATAGTGTTTACAATATGCAGTATGTGCCTGAAGCTTTAGTAAACTGAAATTAATATATTATTAACACAACAGAATCATAGTTGTTAAAGATAACACATGTATCAGTAATGTAGCTGGAGGAATGTTACCATGGGACTTACAAGCAAAGAGTGTTTTTGTAGCTGGTGATGCCTCTAAAGTGGAAGGAAAAGTAGGATATACATATTTTAAATACTTCTAGGTGTTTAAATTTTTTAATGTGGAACATTTTGGATAAATCTGAAAGTCTTACTGATAAATTTTCTGACAAGATTTGTGCAAATCTGTGGCTGATGAGAGAAATTAAATCAGTTTCCTGCTGAGGGAAAAGCACACAGAACTAAGCATTCAGAACCCAGCCTTGCTATGTAGTGTCTGACAACAGTGGTATAGCTGGTCAGCTCACAAGTATCTGGGGTTTGACCACAGAACCCTCATTTTAGGACCAAGGACAATTTTCTGTGAGATACGGTTGAGAGCTAGGTTCCTGCAGTGAGTGAAGTGGATGGTTTAATGGGCAACAGAAGAGACAGCAGGTGTGAATTTGGCTATATTCCCTCTGCTGGGCACAGACAAGTTTTGAGATGGAGGATTACTCCAGTTGATGTGCTGGATACTGTAGCTCCTAATACTTTGACTTTATACTTCGTAATTTCAGTTTGACAGTTATTTTTCCAATTAGTGATGTATCTGATATGTTATCCTCTGCAGCTGAAGCATTGCAAAATTTAGTAGTGATAAGCCTTTGCAGGCATTTTCAAGTTATTCTGCTCAAGTGGTGGGCAGAAATACTTTTTGCATAAGAGTAGTTCACCTGTGAAGTTGAAACAGATCATGTCACTTTCAAGAATCTTTGAGTTCTTGCCATATGAGGTTTCACTGAACTGGAGGTGATGACTAATTATAGATTCTAATTGCTACACCTACCACTGTGGCTGCTGTCTTAGGTTGTGAGGACTTGGCAGCCCAGTTATCAGATTTTGATTCTCCCATCTTGTTATGGTTCATGGCTCTCAGATAAGGCTGCCCAATTTCACTAGAATGAGGAACTTTCTCTTTCATGCCTTCAAGAAATAAATTCTGCTGGACTCTCACAAAGGAGTCAGATGACCAAACTTGCTCAAATATTGCATCTTTGACCTGACTTGCACCTTCTACACTTCCTGATTTTTTTCACTCTCCAGGCAGCTGTTTTAGGAATCCAGATGGCATGTCTAAACTGCCAGATGTAAGGTTCTTGTCATGCCTGTACATATACTGCCATCTGCACTGAGAGCCTCTGGAACTGTTTGCTGTGAAGAAGGTGGCCTTTCACTCTTGGACCCACTGCTTAACTTCAGCAGCAGTTCACTCTGCTGGGTTTCCCTGCAACACAAGACGAGTCTCCAATCACAGAGTGTTTGTACTGTGTCAGCCCAAAGCTGCCTTCTCAACTCCGTTCTAGCCCCAGCTGGGAGCAGGTCCAAGCATCTTGTTGTATGGAGAAGCCTGAATGTATTTTGGTGAATATCAGAGAGGGAATATTCTAAATAATAGCCCTTTGCTTTGGTAACAGTAAGCTTCCTAGCTATGTCATTTGCAGTGACAGTCAGTGCTAACACAGGTACTGTGTGGATCTTCACTCTGCAGCTGAGGTCCATCAGTCTGCCATGGAGAGCATTGAATGTACTCCAGTGAACCAACTCCCTTGACACTTTTGTGGAAAGGAAGAGAGAAAGGAGACTCTGGAGTATTTTGAGACATCATATGTTGTACTTTACAGAGGTACATTCTGTCTTTTTTTTCCACAAGATATTCTTTGGCGGTTCAATCCTTAACTACCAGCTCCCCATATCAGGCAATTGTTCATTTTGAGCTATTGATTTCTTTTAAAAAATCCTCCTGGGTGGGAAAAATATAGTTTATTAAAAGATGCTGGAAGCACTGACATTGCTGTATAAGAACAGAAGGCAGGAAAGCAGGTAATAAGGAAAAAATCCTGTTGCATAGATGCAAAAGAGAAGTGTTGAAGATGGGGAATGAGGGCAAGCAAAGGCAGAACTGCAGTAGATGGGCTCCAGAAGTGTGAACAAGATGATAGGTTTTAAGGATTTAAGACCCAGAACTTGGGAAGCATTATTTCCAGAGGGAAATAAATGAGTCTTAGTGCCTGCAACGTGTCCATGTGGCTGTGTAGGCTTGTGTGCAGGTAGTAGTTTCTGGACACCACTTGGAGGGCTCTGAGGAGTGCTTGGTCACAAGGAAGTGCTTGCCCTAGCACAGCAGCCTGCAGACTCATAAGTTCTGGAGATGTACTCGGTTTTTAGGATGTGAAGAGCTCAAACAATAGCAAGTAGCAGGCAGTGCTGGTGTGTGTTGGGGCTAGAAAGGGTTTAAGCAAACAGGATGCTGCCAGTAGTTCTTGGTATTTTGTTTCTTTTTTCTTTGATGCTTGACCTTACGCTTGGGTTTTGAAGACTTTGCTTTGGAGAATTATAAAAGCATTGCTATTTCTATTAGTAGTCATTTGTTGTTTTACAGGTTGCTTTGAAAAATTCCTGACAATATTTGTAATTTTTAAGTTTACTGTTAAATTTCTCTTGTGATACTGATTGTCCACTAAGTAGCAGTCAACAGGAATTTGCAGCAAGACCAGATCTTATCTCGAAGGTTTTTTTGTATGTACCACAGAAGACTGGAAAGCTGAACAAAAATAAACTGAAGTTTCAAAGAAACAAGCTTCTACCAATCCCTAAGTGAATCATACATGGTTGACCCGTATTCAAATTAGAAGTCCTTTGGTAGCAGGGACTTAAAAAAAAAAAGTCAGACAGGCAAATGTACAAGCTGCTAATACTCAGGTCCACAAGGCACAAAGCAGCATTCATTGCCACTTAGTAGCTCATTCAAGTGACTGTGTCTTAATGCTGCTTGTATTCATTTCTGGTTTCACTGTCCACCTGAGGTTAGGACTATTAATGCCCATAGGATTGTTAAATTCTATTAATTACCTCTGTCAATGTCTGTGCATCTCTTGCTTCACAGCTCTTGCTGAAGACCTGGTAGTTCAGTCTCTCCTGTGGCCTGGCAAGTCCTGCATATTGCTGTAACATTACTGGCTCCCTTGGAGGAGCACAAGATAAGGAATGGACCATGTATGCAGTCTGGAATGTTTGGGAAATTTTAGTCTATGAAAGATGATTGCTATTTTAGGTACAACGTTTAAACTGAAAACATAAGAGAAAACTACTTTCATCAAAATTTTGCAAGTCATGTTTGACCAGCAATCTTCTTGCCCAAGTCAACATGCTTAGCTGTGGGCTAGTGAGGGTGACCCAACCTCCAGATAGTGTTGGTGTTATCTTTTATATACTTACGGCATCCCTTTGCTTGTTTGTTCCTAGCTAAAGATAAGCTCATTTCAAAAGTCTGTTTAGATCTATGTCTACATGGTTGTTGTGGTTTAATCCTGGTAGGCAGCTGAGCACCATGCAGCCACTCATTCTCTCACCCAGTAGGGTGGGGGAGAGAATCAGAAAGGTAGAAGTGTGAAAGTTTGTGGGCTGAGATAAAGACAGTTTAGGTAAAGCAAAAACTGCCCGTATAAAGCAAAATAAGGAGCTCATTCGCTACTACCTTTGCAGAGGGAGGCATTTGGCCTTCCCCAGGGAAGCAGGGCTCCATCATAGAATCATTAATGTTGGAAAAGACCTCTGAGATCGTTAAGTCCAAGCGTTAACCCAGCCACTACTGTGTTCTTCACTAAACTATGTTCCAGAGTGCCACATCACACACCTTTGGAATAATTCAAGTGTATTGGTTACTTGCCAAGATAAACACTGTCACTCCAAACATCTCCCCTTCCTCCTTTTTCCCCCAGTTTTATTGCTGAGTATGACACCATATAGTACAGGATATGCCTTTGGTCAGTGGGGGTCAGCTGTCCTGGCTGTGTTCCCTCCCAACTTCTTGTGCATCCCCAGCCTACTCTCTGGTGAGAGAAGCAGAAAAGTTCTTGACTCTGTGTAAGCCCTGCTCAGCAATGACCAAAATATTCCTCTGTTATCAACAGTCTTAGCAAGAATCCAAAATAAAGCCCCATACTAACTACGGTGAAGAAAATTAACTGTATCCCAGCCAAAACTGTAGACCTTATTATGTATACATAGACACTTCGTGCTGGCTTTTATTGCATCACTGCAAAATATTGTATGTACATATTAATATTTCAGTACAACTTTCATGTAAGTTCTGCAAAAATTCAATATTTCTGTTATTGAAGTACCTTCAGAAGTTTGTGTTGCTGTGAGTGCTCTTACGTTATACAGTTTTACATGGTTTTAAACATACTTTGGTTTTTTATTAAGCATTTGAATGTAAATCTGATATATGAGAGGTATTTGAATGTCTAATGTGTAGTTACCACTGAACAGTGATAATAATTCTGGTGAAACAGACTGGCATCTTTCATGAAAAATTGCATGCAGTTGATTTTTTAAGCTTGTAAGACACTAGGCATATTATGTGCATTTTGACCAACCTAAAACTGGTAGTGGTCTTTGAGAGAGAATTGTAGATGGGTGGAAAATTCCATAATCACAAAAGGAAATTGCAGATGGCAACAAAAGGCAATTTAATTGTACACATGTAAGTCCTTATTCAGCAAGGTATTTACGTGTGTGACTAGCCTGAACCTTGCTCCCAGTCTTATTAAAATCAGTCCAGCTACTTACATGTGACAACTGAATTACAGCCTTAGAGTTTCTAAAATCATTTAAGACTAAATAGGGTAAATTCAGCTTGGATGGCTCTTGATGAAATTAAACTGTATCTGTACTTAGCTCAGAATGATTCCAGTGGGAATCAGTGGCATTTTCCCTAGCTTGATTCTAAGCATAATTGAGCAAAATTTAGATAATATATTGTTTTGTATTAATCTTCTAGAGCACTTGTGCTTGTTTATAGAACTTTTGTGAGAAACTCTTGGGTTAGTTCTAGTTTACTAATAAAGGGTCGCTTTTATATTTATGAATGCATAACAAAATCAGAACATCTGGGTTTTTTTAAACACTGTTCTACATGTAGCATGTTTCTTTCAGAGTTCGTCTGTTGTATCTGCTGTATTTTATTTTAAATGTGTCTGTAAAGATGGTGTAAAGATTTGTTAACTTTCTGGACACATGCAGCTAGCTGGCTTGGTGGCTGGATGTGCAAACTGTTGTATTTGGACTGAAACTTACTGACCTCCATGTATCTGCCTTTTCTGTGCTGCAGGCAGGCACTGTGTTGGAGGTTCTTGATGGACTGTCACCTTCTGGACCAGTGAGAAGCACTTACCCATTGACCTTCGTTGAGCTCAAGCAGGTGAGGATTCCTTCAGTAGGCACTTTGCAGTAATTTTGTAAAGTTTATTTGAACAACTCTCTGTGGTATCACTCTTCTTATGTCATGTCTTACACTTTTTCTAGCACAGAAGTAATGGTATTATAAAGGTATCCAGGATTTTTGCATTCGAGGCCTTTCTTTATTCTACAGTGCTCCTGTTTGTGCCTGAGGTTTTTTTCTTCCCGTAGATGTAGGTGTCTGTGCTGTCCAGGCTTTCACCTTGATTTCCCTCTTCTCTTAAGTATTCATTTTCAGGTTCTTAAGAGACTTTTTTTTTTTTTTAATTCCTCTTCATAGCTCTCTGCTGGACCTGCTCCAGTAGTTTTATCAAGCAGTTCCTCTTGTACTCAGGAACCCAGAACTGGACACAGTGCTCCAGATGTGGCCTCACCAGGACTGAAGGACAGGATCACCTCCCTCGACTTGCTGGCCACACTGTTCCTCATACAGCCCAGGACACCATTGGCCTTCTTGGCCACAAGGGCACTTCTGGTTCATGGACAGCTTGTTGTCCCCCAGGACCCCCAGGTCCTTCTGCACAGAGCTGCTTCCCAGCAGATCAGCTGCCAGCCTGTCCTGGTGCATGAGGTTATTATTCCCCAGGTGCAAGACCCTGCATTTGCCTTTTTTGAAGTTCATTAGTTACCTCTCCACCCAACTCTTCAGCCTGTTAAGATCTCAATAATGGCTATGACTTTTTTTTCCTGTTCCTGATGGGCAACTTAGTGAAAAATATTTCAAAATGTTCCTGGTATAAACCATGTAGTATTTAAAGATAATTAGATGATACTGACTTGATGAATATAGCAATTAATGGGCACTAGGTGAGAAGTGAACTTGCAAGTTTTTTATATAAACTCAGTTATAAAGGAATTTTCACCAGTTTACCTAAAGGTTACCCATTACCTAAAGATCAAAGTAAACTCTGATCTGAAATGGTGTCTGTGATAGTTGCTATCTAAACTGAAAGAAAGTTAGCATTTCAGTCCAAGCATGTAGGCAGAAATGTGGGATGTTTTTAATTCATGACCTGAATTGAAACTACAGAATGACTTGGTTCATTAACCTATTGGGGTTTTTCTCTTTTCTTTTCTTTTCCTAGTATTTTGGCTTTGTACTGTACAGAACTACACTTCCAAAGAACTGCATGGAGCCAACGCCATTGTCTTCACCTTTAAATGGAGTCCATGATCGTGCCTATGTCTCTGTTGATGGGGTAAAAACATTGTTTGCTGGTATTAATTTCTGCCATCAGTGGCCTTCATGAAAGTCATGGATGCAGACTGGGGGTTTTTTTAACTCCTTTCTCCAGATTGCCAAAGCAACCCTGATCTTACTTAATCATGTGAGGAAAAGAACGAAGTATATAGCTAATTCATACCAGATGTTCAATTTTGTGTTCCAGAAAACATGACCGGCAAACATTGCCATTTTTGCCATATTTGAATGTTGATACAGATTCATGACTTAGGCGAATAAAAGACCTAGAGAACAGATTTACTTGCAGTTTTATAGAATATGTTACTGATATACATGCTTGGTGGCTTTCTGTAGTATTTGCAAAGATTTTTTGTTATTATTCTCTTTTTTCTTCCTTTGAGCATGGAAGGAGGAGGAAGCCTGAGCCTATGTCTTACCTTATGAAACTGGCTCCAAACCACAGTTTCAAAAAAAAAGAAAAAAAAAAGTTTATTTTACAGAAAGTGAACTTAGTCTTTCTTCCCATTAGCAGGGTTTTAGCCCTGCTTAATGACAATAAATATAAATTCATAGATTTTACAGTCAAGTTTTTAGTGAATATTTGACTTGTATTAACTCTCATCACCTGTGTGTCCCAGTCAAGCTATTCTTTCCATGTATTGTGGGAATAGGAATTAATAAAACTAAATATTGATGCACACTTAACTGGAAGATAAGCCCCTTTAAATCACTGATATTTCCAAAACATTTTCAGTCACNTTTTTTTCTTCCCGTAGATGTAGGTGTCTGTGCTGTCCAGGCTTTCACCTTGATTTCCCTCTTCTCTTAAGTATTCATTTTCAGGTTCTTAAGAGACTTTTTTTTTTTTTTAATTCCTCTTCATAGCTCTCTGCTGGACCTGCTCCAGTAGTTTTATCAAGCAGTTCCTCTTGTACTCAGGAACCCAGAACTGGACACAGTGCTCCAGATGTGGCCTCACCAGGACTGAAGGACAGGATCACCTCCCTCGACTTGCTGGCCACACTGTTCCTCATACAGCCCAGGACACCATTGGCCTTCTTGGCCACAAGGGCACTTCTGGTTCATGGACAGCTTGTTGTCCCCCAGGACCCCCAGGTCCTTCTGCACAGAGCTGCTTCCCAGCAGATCAGCTGCCAGCCTGTCCTGGTGCATGAGGTTATTATTCCCCAGGTGCAAGACCCCGCATTTGCCTTTTTTGAAGTTCATTAGTTACCTCTCCACCCAACTCTTCAGCCTGTTAAGATCTCAATAATGGCTATGACTTTTTTTTCCTGTTCCTGATGGGCAACTTAGTGAAAAATATTTCAAAATGTTCCTGGTATAAACCATGTAGTATTTAAAGATAATTAGATGATACTGACTTGATGAATATAGCAATTAATGGGCACTAGGTGAGAAGTGAACTTGCAAGTTTTTTATATAAACTCAGTTATAAAGGAATTTTCACCAGTTTACCTAAAGGTTACCCATTACCTAAAGATCAAAGTAAACTCTGATCTGAAATGGTGTCTGTGATAGTTGCTATCTAAACTGAAAGAAAGTTAGCATTTCAGTCCAAGCATGTAGGCAGAAATGTGGGATGTTTTTAATTCATGACCTGAATTGAAACTACAGAATGACTTGGTTCATTAACCTATTGGGGTTTTTCTCTTTTCTTTTCTTTTCCTAGTATTTTGGCTTTGTACTGTACAGAACTACACTTCCAAAGAACTGCATGGAGCCAACGCCATTGTCTTCACCTTTAAATGGAGTCCATGATCGTGCCTATGTCTCTGTTGATGGGGTAAAAACATTGTTTGCTGGTATTAATTTCTGCCATCAGTGGCCTTCATGAAAGTCATGGATGCAGACTGGGGGTTTTTTTAACTCCTTTCTCCAGATTGCCAAAGCAACCCTGATCTTACTTAATCATGTGAGGAAAAGAACGAAGTATATAGCTAATTCATACCAGATGTTCAATTTTGTGTTCCAGAAAACATGACTGGCAAACATTGCCATTTTTGCCATATTTGAATGTTGATACAGATTCATGACTTAGGCGAATAAAAGACCTAGAGAACAGATTTACTTGCAGTTTTATAGAATATGTTACTGATATACATGCTTGGTGGCTTTCTGTAGTATTTGCAAAGATTTTTTGTTATTATTCTCTTTTTTCTTCCTTTGAGCATGGAAGGAGGAGGAAGCCTGAGCCTATGTCTTACCTTATGAAACTGGCTCCAAACCACAGTTTCAAAAAAAAAGAAAAAAAAAAGTTTATTTTACAGAAAGTGAACTTAGTCTTTCTTCCCATAAGCAGGGTTTTAGCCCTGCTTAATGACAATAAATATAAATTCATAGATTTTACAGTCAAGTTTTTAGTGAATATTTGACTTGTATTAACTCTCATCACCTGTGTGTCCCAGTCAAGCTATTCTTTCCATGTATTGTGGGAATAGGAATTAATAAAACTAAATATTGATGCACACTTAACTGGAAGATAAGCCCCTTTAAATCACTGATATTTCCAAAACATTTTCAGTCACTGGACTAAATTTGGGAACTTGCTTTTTGTGAATCAGGTGCATCAGAACCCACTAGCACATCCAGCTGATGTACTGAAATGTGAATATTGATGTAGAAGCTCTTTGTGTGCGCATGTGCTCACACGCAAGAGTGGGAAAGGGGTTTTTTTACTCTTTTTTTTCCCTTGTCACTTTTAATTTCTTCATGCAAATTGAAAGAACAAATAACAGGGTATTTTTGGTTTTCAGTGGTTATTGTTTTCTTCCTCTTGTTGCAATTCATATAGGTACCTCAGGGTGTCCTTGAAAGGGACAAATCACTGGAGATAAATATAACTGGGCAGGCTGGAGCAAATCTGGACATCTTGGTAGAGAATATGGGCCGAGTCAACTTTGGTAGATACAATAATGACTTTAAGGTGAGTAAAATCTTTTGAGTTATTGGATTGAAATGGCTTTTCCTCTTTTCCACAGGTTAAAAAGAAAGTAGTAAAGTAGAAAGAGCAAAAAGGTCGGGATTAGTCATCTGTGACTTTACCTAAAATATAACTACACACTAGTTTCCATCTGAGTTTTTCCAGCCACTGAAATCAACGTGCAATTAAAAGCTGCTAGACATCTTTTAAACTTTGTTTGTTCACTTACATTGTCAGCCAAAGTGTCACCCACAGGATTTTCTGGGTCAGTTGAGTTCGTAGATAACAATTTTAAAATTGTTTCTCTAAACTCCAAAAATGGGTTGGTTAATGGTCCAGAACTTGATTGCACTTGTGAATTGCTTGTGAATCCTGGGATTGCTTTTGGGGGACTGAGGGGATGTGTGTATGTGTACATAAACACACCTTTGTATCTTTCTTCTTGTCCCATTTAATTTGTCAGCAGCGTACCCCTGCAGTATTTTCAGTGTGGCTGGGAAAGGCTGTCCACGAGCCCTTTAGCATGCAAAAGTGCCAGTTCACCCAATCTGACCAGGTGTTAGAGAGAATTATCAGAAAGCTTCCCAGTGCTTCTCGGTGTGTGCTGCACTTCGGGACTGTCACCTCCATGTGTGAGTGGCTGTGGTGGGTTGACATGGGCTGGCAGCCATGTACCCACAAAGCCATGTGCCCATTCTGTTACTCCTCCTCCACCAACAGGAGAGGGGGAGAAAATACAGTGAAGGGTTTGTGGTTCAAGATAAGGACAAGGGGATCACTCAGAATTTACCATTGTGGACAAACAGACTCAACTTGGGGAACTCAATTTATTCCTAAATATGTCATCATAGAGGTGCTCCCCGAATCACTGATGGGCTCAGCACTGGGTCTGTTTCACAGTCAGCTGGACCTGTCTTTGTCTAGCATGGGGCAGCTTTTGGCATCTTCTCAGAAAAGCCCCCACTGCAGCTCCCCTTACTAAAAAACCCTTGCCATTTAAACCCAATACCATGGAGGTGTCACTAATGTAGCACTAGGAAGGGCAGGGGCAAAAAGTAAACCTTGCTGATTTTAGACTTAATGGGATCCTCAGTGCTGCGTGATAGTCGATAAAAGACAGGAGTGCTGTAGAGGTCAGTCTTGTATTATGTTTGGGCTGTACAGTTTGCTGCATGCCTTTTTTTGGTTTTTGATATTATTAGGACATAGTAGGTAGCAGTTCATACTGTCTCTTCAAGGTACTTTGCCTGTATCTGAGTGGCAGGGGAAGGAAGCTAGTACCCCAGAGTTTTGACTTCATGTTGAGGCAGCAGAAACATTGCTTTTATTTACTTATTTATTTATTAACAGGCCAGATGATAAGGAAACCCATATGCTTAGTGCTAAATTAAGATAACAGAATAGAGGTTTAGAGGTTGGATTAGGGAGGTGCTCAGTTGCTGTGGTTGAGCTGAAATTCACACGTATACCTTTTAACAATTTAAGAGTGAAAGCAGGTTTAAGAGACATGTCCATGGTGAAAATAATCCTCTAAAAGCAGGGTCTTTCTGCATAGAAAAGGCAACCTTCCTTGGATAGCTTTGGACTATGTGCATTGCTTCTTCCCATAGAATCCATCCCTCATGCTCTCCTTTGTGTTGATTTTGAAAACTGGGTGTAACAATACCTTGGATTTTAAAAATTCATGTGCTTTTGAAAATCAAGTTAGGGGAAGAGGTTTCTGCCTTGTGAAGCCTTGCATTTTTAAGCAAAGAGGATAGGCTCTCAGGGTTTTGTTTGGCTGGAATTTTATCACTTTTTTGAGCTTGAAATGGAACTAGGCATCTAGCTTTTGGGAAGGAATCTTAAAGGGATTTTGGTTTTAAAACATCCTGTTGATCTAAATCATGTTGTTAAGGGACATGAAGGAAGAGTGTGGCTTCTGGTTTTTTATGTGTCTTCTCACATGCACACTACCACCTGTATTTCAGTTTTACTTGGAAAATTTATATCCACATCTTGGTAACACTGAGTCACTAACCCAAGACATTAACTTGCACCATAGCAGAGGAAGTGGTATTTACTTTCTACAAATCTTCTCCAGTTAAGGATCATTGAGTGTGCATTCTTATGCAGACCTAAGTACGAATGTTTAGTAGGCACTTCATGTAATTTGAAAAATCCCACTGTTCATAGTGCCTACAGATGAGCTTAGGGAGGCAGCCTGAAGTTACATTGCATTACTTCATTTGATTGCTAGACAGAGTAGAGTCTAAGTTGTATAGAAAAGTTTTGTCACTTAACTTTTGACACTTGCAGATATTTTATTTTGACATAAGAAAAATAAGCTCCTGTTCTGTAAAGTGGGCATTAGGTAAAGGAAGAGAAAACCACTTAGTGCTCGTACATATGGTGAGCCTTGTGGAGACAGTGCAATGCTTATGAGATATCACAACGTATACACAACATAGTATCAGCTCTCCAAAGCCATAGAAACTGTGGTTTTGCTTGTTCCTGTTTGATGTGTGGTGTTTGCAACTTAACCTGTGCTGCACTGAAAACCAGCTTCTATGCAGGGTCTATTCAAGCAGTTAAAATCAATCCCTTGCATTGCACTGAAACACCACTTTAGGAACTCTTTACTATAACAAAATTAGGGGGTGTGCTGGAGTAACTAGATGTTCTTTTCATTCTTCTTAAATTATGACCTTGCCTTGCTTTGGCATTTGTGTGCAAGTGATGCCATGATGATTTTTTTGCCTATTCTTTTGTATACCCTTTTATATAGCCTTTATGTATCCTCAGTGCTTTTAGCATGCATACTTGTAATTCCTTAAGCTTGATAACTTAGCACAGACCTAATATTCCATTAAGCCAGGAGACCAAACATCCTGGAGGCTTCGCAGTTAGAGGCCAGAAAGCCCTAGAAACCAAGGTCCCTTCTAGAACACATTTTGTAAACTAAGATAGGCCCATCCAGGGGGGAATTCCTTGGGATGGGGGGTTCATTCAAGCCTCTCATTGGGGAATCTTTGCAAGGCCTGTAAATTGTATACACAATCTATCGTGTGTGTGCATTTCGGCACATTCCATCCAGACGAAGTGTGTGCACCTTTAAGGATCCTTAAGTAAATACCAAGGTAAAAACCCCTTTTCCCTTAACTGTGTTTGGCTCTTAATTTTAAGACCAGGGAAAGGCAACAGAAGTACCCTGGTGTGCTGTGAACCACTGTGTACGTGGTCCCATAGAAATGAGATGGGATTCCATGGGCTTGAAGCTGACTGTGAGCTGAAAGTATTTCACTGAATTGGGCATATGCATTGGTTTTATGATACTGTATCTTATCTGGAGAAGATTTGTGGGAAGGAAATACCACTTTCTCTGATATTGTGCAAGCTAATGTCTTGGGTTAGTGATTCAGTGTTACCAAGTGATGGTATCTCAGGCTTAATGATACTTAATGTTGCTTCTCCTTTTTGCTAAGCCTCAGGTTTTGGAATCATGTTCATGTTAAAGCAAAACAGAAATTTTCCCAGTTACAGGAAAAGAATTTGAAAAAAAACCCTTGTGTATCAACAAAAGCCTAAAACTTTGAAGAGGACCAGATCTTTCCCAGAGAATAAATGAAGCCCTTTATTCTTAAGCAAAGCTTATAACTTGATGAACACCAGATGCTTGTTTTCTTCATACACAGATTGACAGGCAGCTGTTACTTTGATTCAGTTTTTATTCGTGACTGATTTATAGTTGCAGCCAAATAACTTCAATATCATGAGCTAATTATATTTTTGTGTTGGTTTTTTTTCTTCCTCCTAGGGTCTAGTTTCAAATGTAACTCTTGCTCAAGATATACTTGTTGGATGGGAAATCTATCCTCTAGACATAGATGGAGCAGTGAACTCTGACGTTATTTGTCTCCTTGATCACCCAAAGAGAGCTGCTGTCAAATCACTGAGTTACAAAGTACCTACATTTTACACTGGTACTCTTTCGATTCCTGGAGGGATTCCAGACTTGCCGCAAGACACCTATGTCAATTTTCCTGGCTGGACAAAGGTACATGTTTTTGCTGTAAAAACCTCAAAGTCCACTTAAAAAGCTGCTGAAACTTCTATGGACAATCAAAGTCCACCTCTCTTAGATGGGTAGAAGTCGGTCATAGTNCTAAGCCTCAGGTTTTGGAATCATGTTCATGTTAAAGCAAAACAGAAATTTTCCCAGTTACAGGAAAAGAATTTGAAAAAAAACCCTTGTGTATCAACAAAAGCCTAAAACTTTGAAGAGGACCAGATCTTTCCCAGAGAATAAATGAAGCCCTTTATTCTTAAGCAAAGCTTATAACTTGATGAACACCAGATGCTTGTTTTCTTCATACACAGATTGACAGGCAGCTGTTACTTTGATTCAGTTTTTATTCGTGACTGATTTATAGTTGCAGCCAAATAACTTCAATATCATGAGCTAATTATATTTTTGTGTTGGTTTTTTTTCTTCCTCCTAGGGTCTAGTTTCAAATGTAACTCTTGCTCAAGATATACTTGTTGGATGGGAAATCTATCCTCTAGACATAGATGGAGCAGTGAACTCTGACGTTATTTGTCTCCTTGATCACCCAAAGAGAGCTGCTGTCAAATCACTGAGTTACAAAGTACCTACATTTTACACTGGTACTCTTTCGATTCCTGGAGGGATTCCAGACTTGCCGCAAGACACCTATGTCAATTTTCCTGGCTGGACAAAGGTACAAGTTTTTGCTGTAAAAACCTCAAAGTCCACTTAAAAAGCTGCTGAAACTTCTATGGACAATCAAAGTCCACCTCTCTTAGATGGGTAGAAGTCGGTCATAGTGGTGGGTGTCTCAAATATATTTAAATTACGAAGAAATTGATGCTTTGTTTTAAGTAAATCCAGAGGTAAAACATTAAGAGAAGGGAAACATATTCAAAAGATACATGGTATTGATCTAGAAAGTGGAGCATCACAAAAAAGCCCCAAACCAAAGCAACCCAACCAACCCACCCTAGTTTTTCAAGAGTGGGAAAGAGTAACTGTCAGGCTGTTTAGAAATGTTGCATTTAGTTGTGAAGGGGGTTTTTGGAAAGTATTTGAGGTGCTGAGTGAGGAACTATGGGTCCTGTTGCAAAGCATAAAGAGTGTTGGACTCAGTGGCTGGTGGTGTGCCCGCAGATACGGATATCGTGCATGGAGAAGGTTACCTGTACCTGGACTGAATGGATCAGAGGGCACTGCTGTGAGAAGCTTGTGGGCAGATCTGTGCCAGTGGGAACTTCTCACAGGGCTGGATCTGCTAGCTAGAGCAGGAAGGAGTGTGTTTTCACAGTGCCATGTTTGGAGCCACCAGCATGCAGGATGGGTGAGGAGCAACTGAGCTACCTGGTGGGACGCACAGGGAACAGTGTGTGTGCACTGAAATGCCACTCCTCTTGGAAGCCTAAGCATTTAAGTCCAGGCTTTAGGGAAGTGCCTGTGACAGTGTTAGGTGGCAAAATTGTTCTTTTCTGAAACAATTAATTTACTGCTATTAAAATAAAGTGGGAGAAGGAGTTGCTGCTGATCTGTCTCCACTACTAGTATGGTAGTTAAAGTATTTCACAATACATAGGAGGCTGTGATTCATTGCATGCACTTGGTGTTGCAGACACTGAGCTTGGATGAGGAAATCTGACTTAGTCCCTGTTCCCATATATGTGCATGTCACACAATCACTGAATAAAATTCATAAATAGCTTTTTTTCATGGCAACTGTAATGTGAGACCTTTATAGTAAATTCTGTGATCACATCAGTTATAAATCTTCTTCAGGAAGCGAGGTGGCCATACCTGCCAGTTGGCAAACTCATATTTAAAATGGCAAGGTAGTCCAAGAATTCTTACGTATTGGTGGAAATCTTTTCCTCTGATCTATAGAAACCCCTGTTTTACATAGTTTGTATACCCCGTAAAGCAGCTGTGGTAAGAGATTCCAGGTGAACTTAAGTATGGCTGTTGAAGTGATCCTTCAAGCTTTATATGGATTGGACAAGAGTTTTAAATAAGATACCTAGAAACTGAGACTTTCAGATAACTTTACAAATCAGCAAATGCCTTTAAGACAGAGGGCCTTAAAGGGTATAAATTCCACTCAGGTCCCACTGTATCTGGGCCTTAGTTCCTTAAGTGGCAGTGTGTAAATTGCCTAAGTGTGGAGTGGGATTCTTAACAACGGTTAAAACTCGCCTATTTGAGTAGTTGAAAAACCACAGAAGCAGCACTTACCAAGAAAACTTGAAGTCCTAATGATGGTTCTGCCTTTGTGAAGACAAGGAATATAGCATGATGGACAGCCAGGAAGGAAGGGTGCAGCATTAACAGTCATGACCAATGTTGTAGCTTGCTTGCCTTCAGTGCTTTTTAAACCCTTTACTAGTAATAAAATTACTTCACCCTCACATGAAGATTCATGATGCCCTTAAACATACATGCCACTGAGTGAATGGTTAGATTTACTGGGCCTTTTTTTCTTCAGCAGAAAAGAGGATTTGAAGTCAGGACTGTTCTTGTTTTCTATGGAATCATGGGCTGGAGTTGCTGTCCTGCTAAAGGAAGTCTTGCTAGTGAAGATGAAGTTCCCCCCTCTTTTATTTTGTCTAGGGCATATTTATTAGTAGTGTATATAGTGTCATAATTTGCTGGTTTTGGGCATACAAATTCCTGAGTGTGCAAAACTGTGTAAGAAACTGCAATGTTAACAGAGACAGTGTGGAGTTGAGAAACTTAAGTTCTTAGCTTTATGGGAAAAAGGAGTTACAACCAGTGACTGATTCAGATCAGAAACAGAGACCTGTCTGATCATATCTCCTACATCAGAACTCTAATGCAGTTGATTCCTACAGTAAACACCTACTTCCCACAGGTTACTGTCATTCTCTGTGAGAGGAGGGCTACTGTCTAGTGGGTACCTTCACTCATCCATCTTGTTTGGAGGGAGTTTGCATTCCTACCATGTTTTCTTCTAAACCTACTACAGAAAGTAGTGAGATTGAATAAAGATAAACCTGATTTAAGAAAAAAACATTTGAGGTCAAGGTTTATTAACACCTTGGCAGAGCAGTGCAAGATAGGATCTTGTACCACGGAAGTGGATACAGAGGCGAAATAACTCAACTGTGTTTGTACATTACTAACTCCTTAAAAAGTTTCTCTTGTGAGTTTCATAAATTTTTTTTTCATAAATACCTGAGAAAGGAAACACTAGAAAAATACCACTAAAGCAGCTTGAATGGCAATATTTGTTATATTACAATTGTGCTTCATAAATCATATTAAAATATTCTAATTTCAGCTATCCCAGACAACTTTAGAAATCACTGAATGCAGTAAAAGTCCTGCTTTCCACTGATTCAGACAGTTTTATTATGTTTATCAGTGTACATCCATGCCATGAGTCTGGTTTTCTTCTGTATTCTGGTCACCAAAGACCAAAGCAAGAGGGAAAAACACAGATGCAGTTATCTGTTCCCATCCCTTTTCTTGACACTGAACTCGTTTGATATACAGTCAAAGGACACTTTGGAGGAGTAAAAGCAAATTACTCATCCAAATCAGTTGTATATCCTCCCTTCTGTCTTGCTTAAGAACTAAGACTCAGTGTGACTCAGTAGGAGTCAGTTTACAGTTTTACTAAACATTCTGCAGCTTGCCAATTCATAGACTTCTGGAAAAATCTGCATTTATGTCACCTCAGTGTGTCTATTTGGGGTAGATAAATTACTATTTTGACTTTTTTCCTTTTTCTCCTTGCCCATTTTTTTTTAATCTTTTGAACTTAAGGTAGTTTTGATGTTAGGACAGTATTTTGAACTAGAGGTTCTGACCACCTCAACTATAAAAAGCAATTTTAAAAGTTTGTATGCCACAATTTCATTGAACTTAAAATAATATTAGCAGATCCCCAAGGCTTTTAATGATTGTATGTAAGTGCAACTGTACTTTCTTGCAGTGTGATTTCACAAGTACTTTTGTTGACTAAGCTACTACAAATAAAAGAGATATCTGAATTTCATGTGTCTAGGCAATCTGTATCTTGCCCTTGAAATCTCAGAACAGGGACTACCAAGGTAGTGTAGTCTTGTACAGAGAACCATAACAGCATTAGGATCTGCTTCTTTCTTCTGTGCATTCATTCTCCTTTTAACAATTAGCTTCAAGCAAATACAGTTTTCAGATTTGTTTTGGTCTTAAACTTGGGGCAAAAATCAGTGCAAGGAGCCTGCAGTTGTTTCTCTAATTATTGTCATATTTGGAATTACTGCAGTATTTTACCACTCTCTTTCTAAATATTAGTGATGGCTTTAACTGCTCAGGGAATTTAGATTGTTTTGACTGTCATTAGCATTTTCTTGTACAGATTTTCTATCCATGTGTTAAATCAAACTGAAAGATGAAGGGAGTTGTTACTATATTGAGTGTTATGCTTAAATCTATTTTGTCATTTCATCTCTGAGAGATTATTAAAATGTTGTTATTTTTTCTTTCTCTCTTAACAGGGGCAAATTTGGATCAATGGCTTTAATCTTGGTCGCTACTGGCCAGCCCGTGGTCCTCAGCTGACCCTTTATGTTCCAAGTAATGTACTTGTTGCATCGGTGCCAAACAACATAACAGTGTTGGAGCTGGAGCGTTCTCCTTGCAGCACCCAGGCGTGCGAAATAGAATTTGTAGATGAACCTAATATCAATGCAACCCTCCAGCATGAAACTGATAAACCCCCACTCTTTGTTAGAGAACTATGGATGCACCATCTATAATGATTTGAGTATTTCTTTATCTTCCCACCCCCTCTTTGCTTCCCGTTCCCTCAAGCCATACTGATTAACACTGAGTTTTCGAAAAAGGGAAGTTGTTTCGGTGAGGCAACTTCTTAAATTATTCAAAGACTTTTTTTTTTAAACCTCTCAGTTAAATATTGAATTTCTTTCTAAAAATAAAATCTGGAGCTTTGAAATTTGCCTTGGACTGTGAAATTGACCTCAACTGGAAGGTGATGTTTCCATCAGGTTAGTAAAAATGTAGTCCTTGTATGCCGCTTACACTACAGTAACCTTCTTATGCTTTCATTTTTTACCATGTTTTGCAACTGGAGAGGAGCCTACAAAAGAGCTGTACAGCCCCCCACTACCTTGCTGGTTTCACTTAAGGGGACTGGTAAGTCAGAGCTGCCAATAGACAAGACACTTTCAGCTTCCTTAATCACCTGGTTAGCGTATCAATATCTTTTTAGTCTTACTGGGTTTACTGCCAGTATTGAGTGGACCTCATTTTTTTAATGCAAGTAACTTTGGGGAAATTTCAGTTGATTTCTTACAGAAGCAGTGAGAAAAACTGTGGGAGAGAGCACTCGAATGCCAGCTGGTCCAAACAGCCGTAACATGGAGAGGGACCTTGTGGTCTGCACCTGTCCCCTCTTAGAAAGCCCGTTTACTGCTTCCCTATTGCTACCTCTAAAGACTTAAAGTCAATTGATAAGTACAATGACATATGTAAAATTTAGGCTGCTTTGGTGGAACCATAGCCTCTGACTAACCTGCCTGCAAAATGTGGTTTTTAAATGATCAATTTTTCCTTTAATTTTTTTGGTTTGGTTTGGGGATTTTTGTTTTGTTTGTTTGTTTTCTTTTCTTTTTTTTTTCCCTAGTGGGCATGGAGTACCTTCTTCTCATAGGCCAGCACCTTGGAAGTGGAATGCTTTAAGTTAAAGAATTTTATTTCTCTTTTAGTCATTAATTTACATCACCTGTTTTGTTCCAGTAAACTGATGGTCTCTGTAAGTGCCTGATATTTGCAAAGATGCACAAACTCTATCAGTACATCTGAGTTTCTACAACAGACAGAATCTTCTTTGTGATTCTTGTGATTTTGGTGTCAGTCATGCAAATTCCATGGTGATATTTAAACAACAGAAGATGATGGAATCAAGTATTTTCATAATCTGTGATTTCTTCTTTTGATTTTTGTCTGACATTATTAAAATGGTTCCTTAAAGATTAAATTCCTCCTCTGTGTATTTGAGAAGGAAAAAGGGATGAGAAAGAATTATGAGCAGTATTAAGGGAGAAATGAGATTGTAAAGTCTCTGTGGATGAGGAGTTTTTCTTGTTGATGTCTGGTTTATTTCTGTGAAGATTTATGAAGATATGTACAAAGTCAAGCAAAATGAAGTAGCTGTAATGGGCTGAGTGGACACTGGAGGTGCCACCCTATTCTGAAATGGCCAGTGCAAAAACCTGACTATTTCTTCTCAGCTAGTGAGGACCAATACTGTCACTGGAGAAGAAAGTGAAAAAGAGCACCACTCACTTCATGCCTACTACGTTTGATACGCTTTCAAAGGAGACAAATAGGATTCATCTGAGACTGAGAGGTTCTGCTATTAAGTTCTCACCTCAAATGCCAATTCCAGGGACTGAGGGCTGTGTGTTCAGTACCCAGACATGCTTGATTCTTGGAATAAAGTGTTCTGCTCTGACCCCAGATTTTTTTATTTCTTGGCACCATCCCTATGGAGAACCTGGAATGTCATCTGCATGCATTTAATTATGAAGTATTAATTACCTTAGAGCCAGGCCTTGAAAATAAGGGATGAAACAGAATTAGTTTTTAACTAATTAGGGGTTTTGTGTCTTGGAGCGTGCAGAATGACAGTACTATTCATGTATTATTTAAGCTCAGTGCTTTAACAGCAGGGAGTATTTTTATTTGTATATCAGTTAGTGCTGTGAGGGGAGTGGAACTCCTGGTTCTCACTCTTAGTTCAGTTTACACTATACTTGTGAAAACATAGTATAATGCATGAGACCACTTTTCACCATAACTGTGTAATATTGCCAGTAGAAAGGCTTTGCATCAAGAATTATAAACACGCATCTGATTAGTTCTAAGAATAACAAGAACAACGTGGAAAGAATGGGTTTAAAGTTTTTCAAGTAGGGCTCTAGATAGCGTCTTTAGCACACCTGCCTATTTACTGCTTTCAGTGAAATGGTCTCCTGTCTACAGAAAAGAACTGAAAGTTGTGGCCCTGATTCCTAATCCTGTTCTACCTACAAGGAAACACTGCTGGAGATGGTATTTGAGTATGCAGAAGGAAGGCCCCTGTGACAAGGGACCTTCAGAGTACAGCACTAGCAAGAGGAACCTGTTGCCAGGTGCTGCTGCTTTAGCCAAGGATGTGTCTGCAGGTGCAGCAGCTTAGTGTTCTGCCCTGCCTGTGCCCACACTGGGGCACTGTGCCCACACCACTGTTGCTGCTCCATGTCTGGGACTTATCCTAGGTTTCCTAGCCTTGGCATGCAGTCCTGCTGGGACTGAGTGGGATACAAAACAGGACAGCGTGGCATTTGCTCCTTTGCAGCCTCAGGCAGGTCAGTTATTTTAACCTATCCTCAAATGTAGGTCAGCCATGTCCGAGGTGGAAATGTAATCAGAATGAAACCTTCTGACTGAGGGCAAACAAGTAAGGGAAGAGGGGCCATGGGGAGTTACCTGGCTCACCTTGACACAGTGGGCAAGGCACTAGTGGGTCTAGTTTCAATTTGTTTTTGAAAGGCAAGGTGTGAAAGCATTGTCAGGCCCCTAGCTAGTATCTGTGGTGTAGTTATATGAACTGTTCCAGGTGCTGGAGTTCAGTGGGGTGGTCTCTCTGGTGGAGTCAACTGCCTCCTGAAGGCCTGACAAGAAGGAATGTTCCTAATGCTAAAACTGTGGGTCCTTAATGCTGTCCAGATCGTGGCTATGGTGGGATAGCCACCACTCTCACAGAGGTCTCCCTCCTGAGGGAATTACCTCAGCTCAACGGCCAGACGAGAGAGTGGCCACTCACCCAGCCCAGTGCTGTCGGCACACGGGCACGCTCACGCATCCAGCAGCGTCAAACGATGAAGGAGGCAGGAGGAACCGCACCTTGGCATGTCCTGCTTGTCCTTATTGGCAGCGCGGGGCACGCACCCGAAACGTGCAGAACGGAGGCAAGATGGCGGAACGGCGACCCCCCCCACGTGTCCCCCCTTAAGTACCAGGTGTTCTCCCGGGCGCAGGCAGGGGGCGGGGCCCAGGTAGGGCTAGGGGCGGGGTCACGGGGTAGGAGCCAATGGCAGGGGTATGGTCCAACGGGATAGGTCAAAGGACGGGACATGCCGGGGGGGTAGAGAACCGGGCCGGGTCCATTGACCAGCCAGAACTAGGGGGGTACTGCAGGATTAGGGGCTACTTCACAGGATACAACAGGTCCTCAAATCTTTCCTGGTACGTCTCCTTGGGAATTTGAAAGTGCTTTATTTACACAGGAGCTGAGTAATGAGCACAACATTCTCTGATTTTGGCAGACAGTGCAAGCATGGTATTTGGTCAGAATCAGTCTGTGAAAAACAGAGGTTTTACACTGGTCCCCTATGGAAGGTAGATGGATCCTTGCAATTCTATAAGGGGATGCCCTTTGAAAGCCATAAAGTGGTTGTAGGAGCTCACCTTGGCACGGATTAGGTTTTTTTTCAGCTCTAGAGTGGGGTTTGTAAGCTTAGTCTGTAAACCTGCCTATGCATGAATGAAGAATTTTAAATGTGATTATTTGGGATGAATGAGCAAACAGAAAAGCAAGAACTGGTAGCATGCACTATGTAGTTGAATTCTGTCTCTTAACCTATGCATGAGACTACTCTTTCCCTTATATTCGTAATATAACTATCTTACTAAGTGTTGGTCAACATTTTCTAGTGCCTGAATGACAGGATTGAGACTTGATTTTGTCCTCCTTTAGACTCTCCATGCCCATTGTAATTCTCTGGTGCGGACAGCTCCAATCTGCTCTCCAGTCTCCTTGGGAGCGCCACAGTGTCTGTTGTTTTCTTTTGCAGTTTTTTTTTTTATGAAATACTCATTTGTTTGCAGTTTGAATACTTGCAGGAGTGACTAGAAATAATTCTTCTGCCTGGACAGCAAGCACTATCCACCTGACAGGTATGTGTCAGGTGTTCAGAAATTACAATTACAGAAGAAGGATAATCCCATGGTTTGCTGTGTGCTCTGAAGAAGGTGATGCTGTTATTGTACAGACTGAGAAGGTGACCTGTTAACCAAACTCTTTAAGAGGAGGACAAGGGGAAAGAATCTATTTTCTTTGGCTCAACTTGGGCCCTTTGTGATGGATTGCAGCCTATTGTAGTCCCCTTGTGCTCTCATTTCAGATACACTGAAACTAGTGGAACAAAAGCATCTCTGTATGTGCAAAATGGATATGCTGACACTTTTCCTAAGATACTCTTCCTGGAAATCTGCCCATATTTGAGCAAATAGCTCACAGTGCTGACAGATCCTAACCTGAGCAGCAGCTTGGTTATTTAGTGACCATTCTTGTCTGTACCAGCAGGAATGAGAATGAACCATACTTGAGAATGGTTTTCTGTTACATGACTTTGTAGTAGCTCCTTGTTTTCCTTTTTTTGCTTGCAAATGCTCTAACATGACTTCGCAAAGGTGCTGGTGATTGATGTGCAGTCCGCATACTTTCTCTTTAATCTGTTAGATTGCAAACAACATTTTAACAGATAATGCAGGATGAAAGGTGTGTGAGAGATGATGTAGCCCTATGTCTCTCTACCCTAAGGCAACATCATTTGTATTTTAAATATTCTCAGTGTGTTTCTTAAAGCTAGCCTTCAAGACTTCTTGTGATGGAGACTCCAGTCTTTCCTAGGCAAGTTATTCCAGTGTTTACTATTGGGAGACTTGTCAACAGTAGCTGAAGTCTTCACTGCCGTATGTAAGCCAGTTACCACTTTCACTGTCCACAGCCAACACAAAGTGTGTATTTGTGCTCTGGGGCTGTTTGTGCCCTCTCTGTTACTTTCTTATCTCTCTGTGAACTGGATTTAGAGAAGTTTTAAGAGGTGTGCAGGGTAACACAGGGAAGACTTAGCAAGGATCTGAAAGGTCAACCAGCTTCCTGAATGACTTGGTCTGGGTGCTACAGCATCTTTTTTTGATAGAAATTACTGAGTTGCAAGGAAGTTGTCTTGTAGGCTGGGACTTAGAGGCATAGCAGTTAACTTCAAAGTCCTGGCTGGGCGATCATGTGACAGAAGAAACTGGAAGCTGCAGAACGGGGTCTGTTTTAATAATTCTCCTTCAATGAGAAGGCAAAACTGGGCAGAAATAGATTATCCTGGAACTTGGTGCCATGGGCTGAATGGAAAAATGTTGGAAAAGTACATCACAGGGATCTTTGTTATGCTTTTGCTGAATAAAGTGTTTATGTTTAAAAATCCCTTTTCAGAAGATACTCCCTGTTGCTTGTTACGTTCTCAAATATGGGAGTAGTGACTGGAATTCCCCTGCTTTGGGGGAAATCTTGAAGCTCTGTGTTACCTCAAGAAGTTTCACAAAACCAGGGCTTATTTCAGGTAATGCAATCCCCTTTGACTAGGATATAGGGTGTGGCCAAGGAATTGGGGATGTATTTAAGAGCTCCTGTTTTGGGCTTTAGCACATACATCTGTCCCTCAGGAGGCAGGTAGATACAAACCTCCAAAGCCAGGGTCTTAGGAAGGTGCCACATTTAACTCTGTAGAGTTGGAATGGGAAGCACAGTCTTGTTCCTGAGACTCCCCAGCACATGTTGGTAGCTTAACCTGCACCAGCATAACAATAAGATCACTGTCTTGCACTTTGGTGTTGTGCTTGCAGCTGCATGACCCTAATTTAGCCTTTTAAAATCTCTTGGTAGACAAGAGAGGGGAAAAAAAGGTCTCTCTAATGAAACTGAGAATTGAGTTTAAAACTCCAACTGGAGGTACCTTTGTTAAGTAGAGTGGATCTGTTGAACACCAAATTCAGTACGAAATTGCAGCCAGTATCTACAGTCTGAAAGGCTTTTCCTGTTTCTTATTCACTGTAAGTATATGCACTATTTCTATTAAACTTGGTGTTTCTGTAGGGCTCATGCTTCTATACTAATAGTAACTGAGCATTTTCAGAGTTTGTAGTTGTGGGCCAGACCACACATGTGGGCACAGTGTGGGCAGATTCCTAGCAACTCATCCCTCTGATGCTGTAGCTAAGAAATTCTTACCTATTTCCTGTTTCATTCTTCCTGGACTCTTGCTGGTTCTTCTGTCACAATAGGGAAGTCTTATGTGTAGAGAAACTAAAGAAGTTCCTTCAATGCATCTTTGTTTGTCTAAAATGTCTAAAATGGCTCTCCAACCCTTCCACCTATCCTTTGCTAGTTTGTAACATAAAGATGCCTGTGCTTCCAGCCTGTCTCCTGCATTCAAATTTCATTCAGAGATTCCTTTTCTCAAGTTTGACCAATCTTGATCAGGTGTACAGTGTGAACACTCTTTATGGATCTCTAGTCTAAATTTAGCCAGAAGTTTGCCCTGGCTACAAACTTGTCCAGTAGCACTGTCCAAAGCATTTGCCTTGGGAGAAGGTGAACTGCTACTGTGTGTTGTGTCTTGTGGCTGCAGGATCTGGTCTTGTCCCTGTGCTATGGGTGAAGGGGTTGTCCAAAGCACAGGTAAAACTGCTGAGGAAAAGGAGGGAAAAGAAACCAATAGCTTGCTCCTAACCTTCTTCATGCCATGCCTGTTGCTGAGCTTTAGACCTTTCTCCTGTTTGCTGAAAATGTAGGTTGCTCTTTTCACAGCAAACAGAAATGGAATAAGATAGAAACTGTGCAGAAGAAAAATTTGCACTCTTTTCTTGTCTCCTCCATGTTCTATTTCTGGATGTTGAAACACACTGCTGTACCATCAAGGCTTCCTAGAAGACTTTTGTCATGGTTTGACACTGGCCAAATGCCAGGCACACACGAAAGTCACTTGCTCACCCTCCCCTGCCACAGCTGGACAGAGGAGAGAAAAATTTAGTGAAGGCTTCATGAGTTGAGATAAGGACTGGAAGAAAACACTCCAAGGGCAAAACAGGCTCAGCTTAGAGGTACAAAGTGAGTTTATTACTAACAAAATCAGAGGAGGATAATGAGAAGTGAAACAAGCCCTTAAAAACACCTTTTTTCCCCCAACCCCTCCCTCCTTCCCACGGACACTGCAGGGAGACAGGGCGTGGGGGTTTTGGTCAGTTCATCACCCAACATCTGCTGCTGCTGTTCTGGGAGAGGAGTCCTTCCCCTGTGAGGCCGTGGGGTCCCTCCCACGGGGGACAGTTCTCCATGAATTTCTCCAGCGTGGCTCCAAATCTCACAAGCAGCAGTCCTGCCAAAACTACTTCCCACAGGCACACAGTCTTCCCAAAACTGCTGCGCCATGGGTCTCTCCACGGGGTGCAGCCCTCCAAGGACAGGCTGCTCCAGCCTGGAAGCAAGGGCCCTCTCTCTCCACCGGGTCTTCCACTGGATCACAGCCTCCTCCAGGCATCCACCAGCTCCAGCGTGGGCACCTCCCCCACGGGCTGCGGGTGGATCTCTGCATTCCCTGTGGACCCATGGGCTGCAAGGGCACAGCTGCTTCACCATGGTCTTCACCACGGCCTGCAGAGTAACCTCAGCTCCGGCACCTGGAGCACCTCCTCCCCCTCCCTCTTCACTGACCTTGGTGTTGCCAAGTTGTTTTCCCTCACATGTTCTTGCCTCCTCCTCTTTCCTAGCTGGAATTAACAGTGCTCCTCACTTTGTTTTGATTTTCTTATTAAATATGTCATCACAGAGGTGTTACCAACCTCTCTCATTGGCCCANCCCCAACCCCTCCCTCCTTCCCACGGACACTGCAGGGAGACAGGGCGTGGGGGTTTTGGTCAGTTCATCACCCAACATCTGCTGCTGCTGTTCTGGGAGAGGAGTCCTTCCCCTGTGAGGCCGTGGGGTCCCTCCCACGGGGGACAGTTCTCCATGAATTTCTCCAGCGTGGCTCCAAATCTCACAAGCAGCAGTCCTGCCAAAACTACTTCCCACAGGCACACAGTCTTCCCAAAACTGCTGCGCCATGGGTCTCTCCACGGGGTGCAGCCCTCCAAGGACAGGCTGCTCCAGCCTGGAAGCAAGGGCCCTCTCTCTCCACCGGGTCTTCCACTGGATCACAGCCTCCTCCAGGCATCCACCAGCTCCAGCGTGGGCACCTCCCCCACGGGCTGCGGGTGGATCTCTGCATTCCCTGTGGACCCATGGGCTGCAAGGGCACAGCTGCTTCACCATGGTCTTCACCACGGCCTGCAGAGTAACCTCAGCTCCGGCACCTGGAGCACCTCCTCCCCCTCCCTCTTCACTGACCTTGGTGTTGCCAAGTTGTTTTCCCTCACATGTTCTTGCCTCCTCCTCTTTCCTAGCTGGAATTAACAGTGCTCCTCACTTTGTTTTGATTTTCTTATTAAATATGTCATCACAGAGGTGTTACCAACCTCTCTCATTGGCCCAGTTTTGGCCAGCAGCATGTCCATCTTCAGAGCCATCAGCCATTGGCTCTGCCGGACATGGTGGGAAGCTTCCAGCAGCTTCCTCACAGGAGCCAGCTCTGTGGCCTCCTTGCTACCAAAAACCAGGCCGTGCAAAACCAACACAACTTTAAACTCTGAGACATGGGTCTGGATCCTGCATACACTTTATATATTTTCTTTTAAGCTGTTGTGCTTTTTTCCCCTCAGTTTTAGGATGTGGTCTGTACTAATAATGAATAGGTAGATCCGGTGTGCTGAAGAACCCAAGAACCTGGTACTGAACTCACAAAGTGTTAGCATGACTTCCTGCAAAATATTGTCTAAGCAGTGCCTTCTGCTACCCCACATCCCCATCTGTGTTGCTTTGCTGGTCCTTTGATCCACAGCAGTATCTACTTCAGAAGCTGAAGTTGAGACAATGTGAGTCTTTTGACTGCAGCCAAACAGAGACACTTTCAGACATGACTTTATTTAAAGCACTGAGTCCATCTAGCTCATGTTGAAATAGAAGAAAGTTTAGCAGAAACAACTAGCAGCAAGCTGCCCATTTTTAACTTTTTCTAGTCTAATCTCTCAGGTGTGCTTGCTTTGATTCAAAGGCTTCAGAGGTGATGGAAAAAAAGGTAGATCCTGTATGGATTAGCCAAATTTTGTGCTCCTCTTAAAGTCTTCTATTGTGATAAGAGGGACCACATACACTTACCACCCCAAAATTAAGCTTGTTCACCCATCCTAGGAAATAAGGAGAACTTGGACAGATGCCAGTAATTTAGATGGAAGAGTAGAAGCTACCTATGCTGAAATCAGCCAGAAGGCTTTTTGTTGTGGTTTTGGGTTTTTTTTCAAAATTCTGAAAAACTCAGTCTCTGCAAAGATACTGAAGAGATTACAGTAGTAGCATAATTGACTTGCATGAAAGTTGTTTCTGCTGTTACTGTAGGTACAGTACAAAGCGCTGTAATTGGGGATGTTTAAGCACTATGGAGATACCAGCAAAAAAGAATATTCAGTGTTACAAAACATGATCTGGATGTGAAGTCTGGTGAAGACAGAGGGGAAACCATAATAATATGTTGGGTAAAGGGTGGGTTCTTTGTTGGTGTTGGTTTTGTGTTGGTTTTTCTTTCCTTGGTTTTTTGTTAGTTAGGGGGTTTTTTGTTATTTTTAAACTAAGCAGGTTGCCATTGGAGAGGGGGAAGGAAAGTAATTTCCCTTCTGGTACCTCCATCTACAGGCCGTGGCTTTGCATCTCACTAAACTGGCAAAGGTGAATGATGCTGAGCTCCGTAGTTTTCAGATTTCTTAAAGTGGAGAATTTTTAGATGAAAGAAGGGAGGTGAACTGTAGTAAAGGTTCAGCTCCCTTGGCTGGATGTGCAAAGTGGGGAAAATACATCCAAATCCTAATAAAAATCTGCCTAACTGCAAGATGGGGAATGCCCATCAGTACCAGCTCTGCTGGTATTTGCTCCCCACCTGCTCGTCACCATCTTGTCTTCCATTTTATCCGTGCAAGGTAGAAACTATGCTGGTTCTGTTGGTCCTTGATAGGCATCACCTATTTTCAGTTGTTCACAAAGCAATAAGGTTGGATGATGCCTGGTTTGTTTTCTGTGGTTTCTGGTGAGCAAGGATCTTCTCTGGACACATAACCATGCTGTTGTACTTGTCCTGCAAGGTGGGTGAAAGAACATTCAGAGATTCCCAAGGTTTCTCCTCTCTCTGAGTTTGTTAAAGATTTGGCACAGCACACATATACTCTTGTCTCAGAGGCTGAGGGCTTTGAAAATATACAGAGCTCAGCTCATAATTTTTGTTGCATTTGTTCTCTTTTTCTCATTTAATAGAACTTTGCTTTTTCATATAAGAATAATGGCAGTGAGTTTGTCTAAGGTCTGTCTAGCCCTGTATCTTCTTTTGAAGTAGAGCATATCTGCTCATCTCTTTGAGTTTCAGCACCTGAAACTTTAAGGTGAACTCTTTTTTCCATACAAATTTCAGTGCTTTTAAACTCTTTTCAGTAGAAGAGATTCATCTTTGACTGCTGATTCAGCTGCTCGCTTGCCATGACTCAGTTTGCAAAAATAACACCCCAAAACTCTGAAGTTCACACTCTGCAAGGCAAACTGGAATACAGCAATTGAAATAATTTAAAAGTATAAGCTTTGTTCAACAGCCTTGGTTGGTGCTCCATGGTGTATTCTGATTTGGGAGATTGCTTATTTATTGTCAAGCTGTAGATCTTTTGATATGAAATTGTGATGCTGGCTTGGCTTGGAAGGAATGTGCCTGTTCTTTCTTGCGAAGTACTTTGTTTTTTCCTGTTACCTGTTTTAGTGTGTTCATGGAAATTGGTGAAATCCCCTGCAGATTACAAATGCCAAAACCTCAAGTAAATTGGGCAAGCAAGTTAAAAAGGGGTAGGGGTTTAGTCTTCAAACCTTCATGATTCAGGAAAATCACCCATTGACTGAGAAATGTTGGGAAGAAATTGCTCAAAACAAAGACTTGTGTTTGGAATAATGCATTATGAAGTTGTTTTCATCTTCTGTGGAAGGAGATTAAACTTTCTGGGCTGTGAGTAAAAGAGAGTACATGGTTCTTGATGTCTTGAGACAAAGCAAGGAATCTAGCAATTAATACACAGATTTTTGTTTCTATAATACTGTTTAATTGTAGTACTTTTCATCTGCAAAATGCCTTGTTTTACAAAGGAGGGCAGAGTTTTGATTTCTGTGTGGCAAATGCAAGAGTCAAATTGACCGACATCCCAGGCAAAGCTAAAGGGTGAACCTCAAAACCAGCTTTTGTTTGTTTTCAGGGAGATATATAGGACAAGGGTACTACAGTCTGGTTTGGGTATATTGACTCAGATTGATAAGTACTGATGGGCATGATTGGGGTACTTCTGCCTGGTTTAAGTCTGCACCACTATGATAAGGAAGCCAGTGCAGACAGTGGAGGCCATTTAGTAAGGTAGTGTTAATAAAACATGGGTTTTATTTTATAACTGCACAAAGACAACTGGGACCAGTTACATTCTGCCCCCGTGCACCACAGTCTGTCTGCGTGGGACTCTCTGCATTTGCAGTCACAAAGGAGAAACACACTTTCATTCAAATGTCACATGTGGCTGGTGAGTCTGGACGAGGTCTTGCCTACTGGGTCCTCAGCTGCTGCTCTTGTTGGAGTGCGCTCACACCTTGTACCATTCCCTGACCAGGCAGCTGTGGCTTTTGCTGGGAAGGATCTCACTGATTTTTTTTTTTTTAAATTATTTCTTTTTGTACTGTGTTTCATTTTGCTTTTGCCAAAGCAGTAACTTTGTGGAATCTTATAGCCTCAGGTCTAGAAACCTGGCAGACATTTTTAGGTGTCACTAAAATTAACATTAATACTAGCTACCTATTTGCTCCATTGTTGGGCAGTATCAGGTCTTCTGCAGCTATTTCTGTACAATTAGTTGACAATTCTAGAGCCTTTTTTACATTTTTCCAGGAACCTGGAAGCCTATATACACCCACTGAATTGTGCTGATATGACAATTCAAGAATTTGGCATGTGCCCTCCTGAAAATGCAGGCCACATTCAGTTGTATCATATTATGACTGACGTCTTCATTGTGAATTACCTTAGAGAAAAGGTGGGCTTATTTTTTTTTTCCCTGTTTATGACACTATTAATAGTTGCTCTGCCTCTGTGCAAATCAATTCCTGGAATTAAAAAAAAACACCAACCATGCAAATTAAAATTTGGCAGAATCTTGTGTATCTAGTATTAACCTTGCTTTCTCAGTCTCTGATGCAAATTGTTAAATAGTTATCACTTAAGAATTGACCTTTCATAAATACTACTATGATGTTTGATTGTTTAAATTTTATTCAACATAGTCTCATGTTGATAGAGTCTATAAAATGCTGTAGTCTTTTACACTATAGGCAGTAGACTTAATAAAGGAAAAAAAAAACACAGAAAAAAAAAATCCTGTTTTTGTCCAGTAGTCTTCAACACTCACCACTTCACTGAAATTTTGCTTCTAATGCTAGCTTTTTTCCTAAATTCTGGTAAATTCCTATGGATATTTATAATAAGCTACTTATTGAGCAATGTGGTAGATTTATTCTATTAAAGCTGTTTAAGTGTTCTAAATAAGACAAATCCTTGAATTTTTTCTACAGTTTTTGGTTACATGAGGACTCCTGAAATTCTTCCCCCCAACAGAATAAAATTATAATAAGAATTCAGAGCAGAATTAATGAAATACTTTATTGCAGTGATGTTGACAAATAGGCTTGGCTTGCTCTAAAATAGTTTTAATGTGAAGATGAAATGAAAATTCAGAGGAAGGTTTTGGGTTAAAAGGTGTTGATCATTAGCCAATGCACCCACTGCCAAAAATCTGCTCTTTCCAGATTTTCCTAGAGTCATAGAAGTGTTTGGGTTGGAAGGGACCTTTAAAGGTCATCCAGTCAAACTCCCCTGCAATGAGCAGGGACATCTTCATGAAACTGCCTTGTCAAAAGCAAAACATTCTGTGGTGTTATGACAAGACAGGCATATCCCACTGTGTGACCTCTGCATGTGGGGAACGTGAGCTTAAGCAAGTGAGGAAGTGAATGGATTCACTCCATGTGACTGTGGAGAGGAGGTGGTTGCATGCAAAAAGCCAGAGCAGGAGCAGACAGGCGCCAACGTCCCCATGGGAGATTTTGGAGGTTCCCTAATATTTTTGAGGAAAGGAAGCAAGTAGTGACGTGCATTATGCAAGGATGGGCTGATAAAACAGAACTGAGGAGAAAAGAGCCAGAATACAAAGTTGCCTTTTCTTTCCTTTTGTAAACTCTTCAGCCCCTTCTCTGTAGGACTGCAGAGTTTTGTGTGACACCTCATACTATGGGTTTTGCTGTTCTAGAAAGTGTAAACAAGATTCTTGATAGCAAGGGGAGACCTGTTCTCTGCAGCTTCTCAGTGCTGTTTGTCTGCAGGACCTGCAGAACACGTCATTGCTCCCTGCAATCAACTAGACATATTTTCTTTCCATTCCCAGTACTTATGAATGAGCAAAAAGGGCATAAGCAACAGCAAAATCCATCCTTATCATCCTTCTGTGAGTTTTTTGCAGATTTCCCTCATACTTTGATAGCAGAAAAAGCAAGTCACTTGTCTGCGGTCATGGTCTTGCTTGTGGTCAAATTTCAGTTTACCAGTTATGAGCAAGAACAGAGATGTGTTGTGATCTTTCCTCACTTTGATTAAGATGCTTTTGTGTTACTACAAGCCAGTACTGCTCTCTTTGTTTGTGAGTAATGGTGACAGGTTAAATGCTGGGAAGGGCCCCTCTTTTCCATTTTCCTGCCCAAACCACAATACTTTATGGAGGTACTTTAAGGAGTGCAAAGTTCCTGTGCAAAAGAGACAAATATGCTTTTCATGCAGGGATGTCCACCCATTGTTCCTATCATTGTCCCAGGTGCAAAAGTCTCTTCCTGAGCTTGTCTGCTTGGACCTTCTTGGAAAATGCTGATTAAATGCCACTGGTCTTTCTTGAGAAGAAGAGTGCATCTAGTAATGTCAATCTTCATTTGGTCTCTGTTGTCTTACATGTTCCTAGCATCACTAAGAGTACTTTTTTATAAGTGTTTCATACTTGTGGAAAAAGATCAGATTCTTGCAGATCAGATTCTTGATTACTTGCCATTGTTGTTAAATGCAAGTAAACAAACATCTTCTTGGAATTTTAAAAAATTCTTAGTGCCTTATTACTTTTATTTTGCAGCAGCCGAATTCACAAAAAGCTTGCAGTGTGCAGTCACAGTGCTACTTATACTGGATGTGTTCTGTTACTTGTTTTGAAACAAGAAATTAAAACCCAGAAAAACTTCAACCCTTCAAAGATGACTTGAAAAATAAAAAATAAAATAAAAAAATCAGAAAAACTAAAGGAGTGTGATCCATTGATCAATCGTGTATTTGGGCTGCATTTACACAGAGGACTTGATTTTGTTGGCCTGGAGCAGATAAAGAGCTTCTTAATTTTTGAGTTTCATTTCTGTTAGAAGTGGCTTTGACTCAATGATTGTCCCATTAGATGGGATTTTGTTAGTTTGTGTGATGGATGACTGTGAAAAAGTCGTCCTAGGAGCTTCTAACTTGGTATCTCCTCAGTGGTAGTGCTTGCTGCTTTAAGAACAACTTTTCCATGATTGCCTTTGGCACCTTCATATTTTCCTTGCTGTGTCACAGTAAGATGGTTGCAGATACAACCACTACTACTTCTCCTTTGAATGGTCTTATCAGTTATACAAATGCTACAAATCTCACCACTATTATATCATTTCCAGTCTCCTTCTTTCATTACTGGAGTAGCAATGTTGAACTTTCAGGAGACCTTGCCTTAAGCACTATTTTAATGCTCATTTGGATTGACATCACTAAATGACCCTTGATTTCCAACTGTTAATCGAGTCAGATGGAGATGTTGGCATAAGAGGTGGGATGTGATGAAGTTGGTCTCTGGCTATGTTAAGAGAGAGATGTTGGATAAAACTGCAAAGATTTAAGAGCTCCTGGAGGAAAATGTGTGATGTAGATCCCTGCTGGCAGTTTAGAAACATCCTGGTAACAGAGGAGAACTGTGGTGCCTGTGGAATTGTACTCCCCTTCAGAGCAGGTGTGCAGAGCTGGTGCTGGGACAGTGACAAGCAGTTGCAGTCTAGGAACAATTGCAATTCCTCACTGGCTCTCAGACTGAGAGGAGCAGATTGACTGGGAGCAGGCTGCTGACCACGATGCTGCTTCTGCACAATTTAAAGGGGTGAAGCTGTCCTCTGGAATAAATGTGTAATTCAACTCTTTGTTTAAGGAGTGACTGTGGTGGCCTAAGCACACTATGAAAACTAACCAATCAACTTGTTGTTATCTTTTCATCATTATGTGTATTTAATCTAATTAGCTGATTTCCCCCTTCATCTACCTTTCTATGGCTGCTTAAAGAGAGGATGCAGGCTGGCCTTCTGAGGAACCTTGATGCAAAAATGTGGGTTTAAGAATGAGTCAGCTTTGCTTCACTCAAATGTCTATCCATTCTCTTTCATGGTTCAGTGGGTTTGTATGTACATTCTTCATCGCTGGAAACTCTTGTTCAGCTAAAATAACACCTTTGCCAACTGACATTTTGAAAATCCCTACTTTATTTTTGTCTATATTAATACTATTATCTCGTCCTTTCTCATCAGCAGATTTCAAAGCCCTCTCTCAAAAGAGGACTGGCATTGTCCACTGCAGCTTGGTACATGGGGGAGGGGGGTTTGTTCGGTGACAGAGAAGGAAGCCACCCAGGTTCGATGAGCTCCAGCCCCAGGACCTGAATTCCCAAGCCCATCAATTTAATATGAGCTCCTCTCTGCACCCAACTCAGCAAAGCTGCTCAGAGCACAACTTTCAGCTCAATTGCTCATCCAGCACATGCATTGAGGAGATGTGAATATTACTGGGAGAACTGGAAGAGGCTATTTGGCACAGAGGAATAAGACAACCTTCACCTGAGAGGAGCTTTGGCAGCACCAGGCACCCTCTGCACCAAGGGCAACAGTGCACAGGCTGTGGGGCACAAAGCTGAGCGGTGACATGAGGCACATCTGAGTTTTGTGTGGGAGAGCAGCTTCACACTGGCTCTGTTCATGGCATTGCTGCACGGCCGCTGGGTGCACCCCGTTAATTCCACACGTGACCACATTCAGCATCCTCCCTCACCACAGAGTGTGCCCAGACCTGGACCAGCTGCAAGCCCTTCCCTGACACCACTCTTAGCCCTGGACCTCTCTTTCATCACAGTTGTCAGGAGCCTACAGCTTGCTTGTTGCTTGCTGACCATCATTTTTGGCAGGCCAGCACAGGCAGCCTTTACCTTAGTCTGGAAATCAAGGACCCATTTATTCTTGATGACTAGAGGGATCACAGAGTAGGACCAAGAGAAAAGTAGCTGCAGTGGAAGCTGTCTGGCTTCCAGGTTAGTCTGTGCACCAGACGAGTCATAGCTCAGCAGTTCACAGTGCCTCTGCTATCAGCATCACCATGTGTGAGGATGATGTGCCATGCCACCTTGGGACATTATGATGGCTTCAGTGACATCTGTGAGAATTTGAAGCACCTCACGCTTGAAATTTGTCTTCCTTTTCCTTTTCAAAATAGGTGATAGATGGCTTAACCCACTCTTTCTATCAGTTTTCCCCAAGTGATTTACACAGTGGCTTCTAAGGTTTTGAGTAGTAAGAATTACAGCATTTTTCTTGGAAATGAAGGCTCTTTCTTTACTGCAAGTAATGTCTTCCACAGCTATTCTTATTACCTGCATTAATGCAGATCCTTGCTTGTCATCCTCAGCAAACTGCTAATGGTAGTGCATTCACAAAATTAATTACAATGGATATGTGCGTGCGTGAGATTTAAGTGTACTGCATTTTATTTTCAGTCTTGTATCATGAGAGAAGTCACGTGGAGATGAGCTCCCCCTTATGTCTCTTATTTAGAGTGGTGAGTATATTGGCATGACAATATTTTTACATTTCTTCTTCAGCCCTTTCCTGATGCATTTTAATGCCTTGTTTGCTCTTTGGAGCCTTGGCTGAATGCTGAGCAGGCACTTTATTGTTGACAGTGTAAGAAAATAAGTCATCTGGTTTATAATAAGTAATCTGGATATATGTTGTCCAGCAAAAAGACACACAAGAAATATCTTCTAATATATATTTTTCAACTCTTAATGTGTCTGCCACCGCATTACTGATTTTTTGCCTCTTTTAAAATTATTTTTCTGCCAAAATCTAAACACTGCTGTGTGAGTTTCCTTGCTGTTACAGATCTCTGATTAATTAATATCCTATGAGCTGCTACTAGGGTATCACACTGTTTGCATTTTGCTGTTATCAAATGCAAGGATTCTTTGTGTGGTTTCTAACTTATGACAGACCCTTTCTACACAATCTCTGGTTTTACTTTCTTTTGTTTTGCCAGATACATCTCCAGTTAATGAAAATTGAGTCTTGGGGTTAAGTACTTTTGGAACAAAGAACATTCACTTTAAAATACATACTTTTAACCAAGATGCTTCAAATTTATTCACACGTGCTGGAAAATGAGGTTTTTTAAACACTTTTATTCAAAAATATTCAAAACATTTTCTATGTTAATTAAAATGCAGAATTGCTATCCTGAATTACAGTGATAAAGTAATTCAAAATGCCTATATATATACATCTACATATAGGGATATCTGTCAACCTGAGAGAAAATGCACCTACAATGCAAACTAATGGCTTTGCTTTGTGTCTTTGTGCACATAGAGAATATATTTTGTCCTTTTTCTTAATGACAGAGGGCATATCATCCCCCCTGAAATGAAATATTTAACAGTAGCAGGTACTGCTGATAGCTACCTAAGAGTCATGAGTGAACAAGTCCTATACAGATCAACTGCAGAATAAAAAAATACGGTATTAACCATCCTTCTTGAATACCTGAATATGTTTTCCAAGTGCATGTGCTGATGACAAGCTGCTGTCTCACCTCTGCCCCTCCATACAGGCCAATGTCTTGATGCTGGTGAAAAAGAAGCCACGCAGTGCAGTGCTTTGCACAGAGCTGAGCAGTGATTTGTAATCACAGCAGAGAAACCTTGCGTGTCCATCTCCCATGTTCCACATTTGGGACACCTTCTGTCAAAACACTCAGAAAATCTAGAGGCACAAATAAAGCTGAAGTGAGTAATTCTCTGGCACTAGCTTATTGTGAAATGTATCTGCATTTGCTTAGCTTTTCAAAGTTCCTGCTTTTCAAACTTCCTGCTGTTGTCATTTTGCTTGCTGCTGAGTTCAGTGGCTGGTCTGAAAGACGTTACAGAGCGTCTTGGTCCCCCGTCGACTGTGTGTGGAATGAACTGGTAGATTCAGTGGTGTAAGTGATGTGAACTCCACACCACTTGCAGAAATACCCAGGTAACTGCCAGTTCTTAAAGAGCATCTTCAGGTACTTCTTAAACTTTTCCCCCATGAAGAAGTAAATGACTGGATTGAGGCAACAGTGAAAAAGGCCGAGGATTTCCGTTACCTGGAAAGCATAGTCCAGACTCCTGCTCACTTGACAGTCTCTAATGACTCCCATAAATTCCAGCAGTTGTAAGAAAATAACAATGTTGTAGGGGGTCCAAAAAAAGAAAAACACAATCATGACAGCAAAAATCATCTTCACAGCCTTATTCTTTTTGTCATTTCTACAGTGAACTAATGTTTTAATGATCATGGAGTAGCAAAACGTCATAATTATAAAAGGGATTAGGAGCCCTAAAATGTTGATTTCCAAAGTGGAAAAAAGCTTCCATGTTGTGAAATTGCCTGGAAATCTCAGCTTGCAGGTAGTATAATTGTGTTCATTAAAAGACTCTCTAAATACAAGCTCGGGAACTGAGGCTGAAAGAGCTACCAGCCATACAACAAGGCTAGTAATCAAGCCATGGAAGGCAGTCCTTGCTTTCAAGGAAAACACTGCACGAACAATTGCCAAGTATCTGTCTATGCTCATAAGCATAATAAAAAATATCCCACTGTAAAACCCGACCAGGTAGATCCATGAAATGATTTTACACCAGGGAGTTCCGAAAACCCATTGGTCTAGTGTGAAATAAGACCAGAACGGCAAGGATAAAACGAAGAGCAAATCTGAGATGGCGAGGTTTAGCAGGTACACATCAGTCATGCTCTTCAGCCTCTTGTATTTGAAGAGGACCACAATGACCAGAATGTTTCCAGCGAGCCCGACCAGGAATACCAAGGAATACAGAACAGGCAGGAAGGAGGCTGCAAACTTCCTGACGCTTTCCTTACTGCATAGTTTTGGAGCATCATTGTAGTTATCATAATAGTCGTAAAAGGTTGAGAGTTCAAGGGACTCTGTACTTGAAGAACTCATGTTTTTTCCCCCAGTTCTGAGAAGGGAAGAATATAAAAAATGTCAGTGACTCTCAGTGCGTCAAGACCGTGTGGTTACTCCACAAACCTGAATCACGAGTGTCTGACTCGCAGCTCAGCACACGACTCACTGCACGTTCTCAAACATTATGTAAGCATTATGGGACAGATGCATGTGCACACTTGAACAAGGTACTGTCCTTAGCATGCATGTGCTTAGTCCTTGCACTATGGTGCAACTTGCACGTCAAGCACAAATGGCCATTCAAATGGATGAGAGGAAAGCAAACAGAAATGAAAGATGTGGGCCACAGGTGTCAAATCAGAGAGGGTTAAGCCCCGTCTAGAGTAAAGTAAAAAAGCCACTGTTCATAGCAGTTCAGAATTTCACTCACCCACCTTTCCCATCAGGCATATGTCACCCACCATAAGAAGAGAGTGATAAACATGCATCAGACTTTTCTTCTGAAATTACATTTACTGAAAGCTGACATGAGCTTTCAAGAAGTGCTATTTTCAGTGGCTAAATGAATAAGAGGAATTTTTCGTCTTCATATGTATGTTCTTTTCTAACAGGCAGAGAGTTTTAAGTGATGTAAGTTGGACACGGCAAATATATTGCTGACTTTTGAGTCTGTGTGTTATTCACATCACAGCGTCATTCTTTTAGCCTAACATACCAGAAATTCAAGTCTGAGTTCTGTTTTTACTTGTGTGTACTAACTCACATCACAAGTGGCATTTTTTTAGCCTAACATACCAGAACTCTAAGCCTGAGCTATGTTATTCCCCTTTGTCTTTATTTTACTAATGGAAAGCAGAAGAGAAATGAGTTTCATTGCTTTACTTGTCTTTGTCATGTGTGTTGCTGCTACATAACAGCAAAAATAGACTATCATTAATCTGAAACCAACTGTGTGTAGTCCCAAGCATGACATCTTTCCAGCCTACAGTTCTGTTCCATTCTACAAAGAAAGGAATTTAATATGATTTACAAATCACAGGGACAAAACCATTTGACACCAGTGGTGTAGAAATGACAGCTTTGCAGCAACTGCACCCAGACATACCTGAATCTAATCTAGGTTCAGCATAATATATTTGAATACTTAAAAACATATGCTCACACAATACACCTACTTCTGATGATGCAAGAATTCTTAAAACTACCTAAAAAAATTACCTGAGCAGCTATAAAAGGTAAATGAAAAAGCATTACATTCACACATATCATGAGTGTACATGATACATAAATGTTTGAGCAATTGCATTTTATGAATTTTACCTTTTCTCCTCCTTTCTTCTCAGATGATGTGAAGAAGCTTCTTTGCTCTAAGGGTGCAGAATCACTTGCTTCTCATCAGGTAGCTCTGCCAGAGAGGTGCTACCCACACAGAAATATCCACCAGTTGCAAAAAGCAGATGCCACTAGGTAGCTGTCTCTTAGCGGAAGCTTCAACTTCCTTAGATTATATCACAAGTACTTCTCTCCTCAGTGCTCATCAGAGATAGTCCCTTTAAGTCAAAAATAGAATTAAACACATGTTATAATGCTTTAAAAAAACGCAGTTTCCACTGGGAGACTGATTACTGAGTTAAAGTAGCTTCATCTCATCCAACAGTCATTAAAACTGATGTCACTAAACATAGATATCATGCTCTCATTAAGTTCTCATTCAACTGAAACCTTGTTCTTTTCTTATCTCAGAAAAAAATAAGCAAAGAATCACCTGTACTGAGCAGAGAGGAGGCAGGCACTTGGAAGGTGTGTGGGAAGTGTGTTTCTAGTCCTTCTCTGACAGATAACTAATTTTGCAAATTGCACTATGTAATTGTAGAAGAAAGCTGTATAGATTTAGTGTAGGGAAGGCTCCTTTTAATCACTGTTGTTTGATCTTCTGAACTCCTACTTATCTTACTAAAAAAAGAAATGAAGGCCTGTTAATTCACGCCACCTTTTTGCTTAATGTTTTCTGTCGCAGGTTTTATATATAGCAAATCTACTTCCTACCACTGACCAGCACAAAATGTAACAGTGGTCAAAATATCGAATAAGAAGTAGGATGTGCACATGCACGTGTGGTCTAAGGGCAGAGTGTGCAAGGTGCTGAGGTTTACCGTGGCTTTCTGTCACAGCAGGAAGCTCAACAGCTTCTGTGAATTTCTGTCAAGGGTGAGGTGGGCCTTATTTGTCTTTTGCGGGATCCTGAGAAGGGAGAAGAGAACACAGAGGACATGTGCTAGTCAAGCAGGATGGTTGTGAGTCCTGCCAGCAGAACAGCTGTGCTGGCAGCTGGCAGGTGCTGGTCTCTTTTGTTTCCCAGAAAAGGCCAGCCAAGCAGAAGTACAAGCTGTTTCTCAACAGGGAAGCCTGCTTTCTTGTGATCAGGAGAAACTGAAGAGAGAGAACAAGAAGCAGAAACAAGAAATCTACAGAAGGTGGTAGTGAGAGGAGGAAGAATCAGATATCTCTATCCACAAGAGATTATGTTTTCTTGTTCTCTCTCTGGTGTTATTCCAGACACAGGTGTAGCTTTTGTTCAGTTATGCTATTTGCTGCTCTCTCATATGCCTCTGACATTGTTACACAGCCCAATAACTTAGGTTTGGCTGAAAAGCTTGATGTGAAGACAGCATGAGATGTGGGATCTACTGGTTTCAGGTTTTGCCAGAATAAAACAATTGCATGGGAAGGACCTTGTCAGTCATCTTTCATAATCTGCATCTATGGAAATTTTTAAATCAGTCTGTGGGAGGTGTTCCTCCAGTGCAGGTTATTGCTCTGCAGATCATGTACATTTTCTCTTCAGTTTACTAGCAGTCCTTAAAGGATGTGCACATCAGATAAGCAGACAACACTGTCGTACCTTTTCACCAGCTGTGCTCACAGAAACTAGAAGCTGTTCCCCTTGAAGTTCTTTTGTCTGTGTAAGGGCCTCATTAATCTCCTCTTTGACGTGTTGTTGCACTAGGCCCACAAGTTCAGCTTTTCACCCACAATAACAATGACAGAAAATCTTTCTTTAAGTACATGCTTTTCAGGAAAAAAACACCTCTCGCTCTTGACAATGCTTTCCTAGGCATTGATGTTTCTTAGTTCTGGCTGTAATTTTTTTCTCCTCAATAAACCACCGTGCATCTGCATGCTCGTCTTGTCCCACTCATTGTTTTTCAGCTCTATCAAACTAGGTATCTTCTTTGAATTTCATCAGTGGTGATTTTTCTTGATTTCCAGATGAAGAGGTGAATAGAACTGAATCCAGATATTGTATCTCTTCGACACTCTAAGACCGCTGTTTGGCTAAGGAATAGTTTCCTATCAGCAGCAACATTTTGCGAGATGTGCCAACCGTGATCGGCAACATTTTGAGATCTGTCCTTAGCACATAGGCCACACTTCAGATATGCTTCTGATCTTTCAGTCATACTGTTAGCAGGGAAAACGTCTGCAGCCATATGAATTCCAGTTTAGTATGATCCATATGGCACTGGCCTGAAGAAAGCACCTACCTGGCACAGTGCCTTTTGCCCAGTCCTTCTTTGGAAGGCTTTCAAGTAGCAAATGCACCTGCCATAATACCAGTGCACTTCACTCTAAATCACCAGATGGCTGTCTTTGTAAGGAGACTGAGCAAGGGTGTTTCTGCAGAAAGAGGAATGCTCAGCCACAAAAAGAGAAAAATGGTTGCAGCTACAGATGCTGAAAACTCGTGCTGTGTGAAGTCCAGAAAATGAAGATTAAAAAATATATCTGCCTGTTCGTGAAAATCAAGAGGATGTGAATGAATCCTGAAGTACCTTCTGATGGCTTACCAATGAACAGGGTTCCTGTTGCCTGCAAGGAAAACTGCAGAGAAAAGAGGAAAAAAAAGAGCAAATGAGACAATGCAGAAAATAGAGGGAAGGTGGTGTGAGTGCAAGTCCTGCAATTGCTTAGAGAGAAAAAAGAGTGGAAGGGACTGAGTGTAACTATAGTCTCCAGTAGGGGAGCTCTGAGGTCCCCTTCTAACACATGGCAGCCTGTCTTTTTCAACTGCTTCTTGGACAACTCGGCAGAGACTAACAAAAGGAGAATGGCAGGAGATGGCAAGTTTAAGGGGAAAGGGGGAAGGGTTCTCAGTGATGTTGCTGTAAAACTAATGGTTTTGGAGGAGAAGAGAAGAAGAAAAGAAGTCATCTTACCTCTTTACTAAATGGTATCAGGATATGTGGCACTGACCAAACATATCACGAGTGCACAGGGGTGGACTAAACCTGATTAGCCTGACTGGAAAGAGATTAACCTTTTATATGGGATAGTGCATGTGTGTGTGGGGCACATTAAATGCAACAGGAAGGAACTTAATAAAAGCAAAATGCGGAACAACCTATACCATAAAAAACTTTGCTTCTGACCAAAAGATTATTTCAGCCACTCTTATATTTTATGGGAAGTCTTATGATTAATTTGCATTTTTAAGGAGGCATAGGACTCTTGCCCAGGGAAGGACTGGAGATAGACATTTACCTAAGCCCACTAACTAGGCTGTGAGATACTCACCACTGATATGCCAGTGCACCATCCATTCTGTCTGATCTCAGCTCTGGCCAGGGACAGATGATTCAGACAAGTCCTCATTTAGAAGAGGCTGGCCCAGGAGAGAAGCAGATGCCAGTAAATAAAAAGGGAAATCTAATTGCAAGAATCGGTATTTTGATTGATTGTGTGGATCGGTGCAGGACCCATGCTGCCACAGATGGACAAACATTTACCTTTCTCATCAAACCATCCTCTCTATCAGGTGGCCAACTCCTTCATGCGTGGTCAGGCCTTGTGTGGTTCTTCTTCTGCAATTCAGGTGAATTTGGATCGCAGTTTGCACATCTGTAGCTCCCATACTTCTTTGTTAGCAAAGTGTTTGTTCTACCACTTCATTGTACAATTTCTTTCTTTGTAATTTTTAATGTATTCCAAATTTCCTGTACATGACTAAAGCCGCAGCTTTCTGAGAAAGAACTTAAGAAAGGAGGTGAATAATTTCCTAGTTTTAGAGACAACCACTGTATACACTGTTTCTCAGGTGATTCACTCATCATTTTTTCAATCTTTTTGAAAGCATGAATTCTCTTTGGCTAAGATAGCTGTTTGTGCTGCCAAGGAAATGATTTAAGCCAAAAAAATCTTTTCTACAATTCCCTGCATCTCTTTTTCTTTCAGTGGACCAGCATTCTACCGCTTGTATCCACTGGTGATTCTGTGAATGGTGTCAGTCATCCTTCTCCTCAGCCTTATTTGCTTTCTTTCCACATGCTGTGCTTGCAAAACTGCTATAGGCAGAACTCCTCATAAAAAAAAGAACTGAAACTTCTCACCTCAAACGTGACAGAAATAGTCATTTTATATGTTTAATTTTACTAAAATTAATAATCACTAATGCAAAAAAAGATGAGTTCTATTCTTCCTAAATGTGAAATGGCACAGCAGGGAGCTTTCCTTGTCATGGTCAGTGATCTGTTAAATGTTACCAAGCTGTTTCTAAAGGTAGGCAAGAAATTTGGGCTGTTTCCACTCTGAGAAGCAATTGATACCTGAGATTTAATTTTTTTTTCTTAATGTCCCGGCCATCACCCAGTCATCACTATGAGGTCCTCTTAAAGGCTGGTCTTTCTGAAGGAAAAAAAAAGACAAGGCAGTGGTGAATAGCAGAAGTGCTCTCTAGCCACTTGTTTTGATGTTTATTGTGCTGAGTTTAGATAGAGTGGAATGATGACAATGTGGCATAAAGGCTTTGGATTCTGTGTGCTTTGTGTTGCTGGTAGCCTTTAAAAGCTCATTAAATGCTTTTAAAGCTTATTAAATACTTATTAAAGCCTTATCCTAAACATTCAGACAACAAACATCATCTCAGTCTCTCCTGGCATACTCCTCCCACAGCAGATGTAATATAAAGGAAGCTAGTTAGAAAAACCAAAGTATTTGCAGAGGATCAAGAGTGAGAAAGAAATAATACTTGCTCTTACTGATTACTAATCTTTCCATGTTTGCTAATACCCAGGCACTCTGTTATCACATGGAAAATCTGTTTCACTGCGAAGCCTCTTCAGGACAATCTGTACAACCAACTTATATAATTGTTGAATCAGTTCACTTTTAGTAGCAGGGCAAACCACTCAGGACACCAAAATAAAACTGTGAAAGGTCTTCATTGGAGCATCTCTGTCATCCCTGTGATTCACAGGATATTCTGATCTGTTTTGTGAACTGTTGGTGAAACTGCCTGTAGTTAATTTTACATCTAGAGACTTGCATTTGCTCACAAGCAAATAAATAAAACCTCTGAGAAATTGATGTTTCTTCCATCAGCAGAATGTAGTCATTCATTTTTTCTTACTTCTCATAAATACATTTTTTACACTCTGTACTTTTTAATCAGTGACTCCACTTGCTTGACAGGGGTGCCCTGCTTTAACCATGAATGACTTTCGAGTCCAGTAGCGTTTAATAATGCCACCTTCTGGTGGAAATGCAAAGAAAGGATTACACTAAAGATGGGCAGAAGGAATGAAGGAGTGAGCTTAGGGCAGAGGGTCCTGAGAGAGCAAAGGTGATTACAGGGATAGTGAGAGGGTGTGGTGACTCTGGAAATACTTGGCTCCAGGTGCTGTTAGTCTTGTGCAAAAAGATGTATGTTGCTGTCTACCATTGCCCGTTCTGAATCTGACTTGATCTGTGAACCCTGGCCTGTGCATTCTGTGTTGTTTTTATGGTAACTGGTATTTTGTCCATCCCTTCACTGTAGCCTCCTGAAACCTGAACTACCAGGAGGATCTGGAGAGCAAGGCTCAGCAACAGGACCAAGGAAAAGGAACTGAACAAGAGACCAAGTGTGGGAGAGCTTTAATGATTCACATGAGGGCTCTCCTGGAAAAAAACAACAACAAAAAAAGCTGATCACAGTATGAGGATACCTATTTTCTAAGACAGGACTCCAAGGAGGAGAGGGGCTACAATAAAGCAAAGATTCATTGCAAAGGGGCTCTGAAGCCACTTGGGGGTTATGACCTGATAAATTTTAGTCAGCTCTAATACTGCCATTCACAAAACAGGCAAACCCAGCTTTGAGCCTCCTTAGACACCGTCCTTCCAGGGCAAAGAAGATGTGAGGTGATGATCCTTCATCTGTACCAGAAGGCCTAGCATGAAAAAGCAATTCCTGTGCACTCTTAACCAGTTCCCCATCCCTGGCTGATTATAGGCCATTAGCACTACTGGTTGAGGCCTTTCCAGTGAGAAATGCTCCCCTTTGCCTTGTGCTCCAGCTATGGCCAAACTGGGATCTACGTTGCTCTGCAATTGCCTGGGGCAAAGTGGGTGGCAAAGGGCCATGAACAGGGGTAGTTCAACAACCTGCTCCAGGTGCCCCTCAGACATGTCATTTCCTTCTGGTTTGCTCCTACCTGGTCGGAGACTGGAAAAATAATTGAAACTGCAGCTCAGAGTTTCAAGGAGCTCTTATCTGTAAGGGACCGTCCTGATCCGGAGCACAGGAGGTTCCACATGGGAACAGTAGCTCGTGTCTGACACCAGGGGGAACTGTCTTGTCAGAGGTGCATGGAGACATCGCCTCTCTGCTTCCTCAGCCTTGTCGGTGTCCTCCAACGTGCCCTGCAAGTACGGGCCACAGCAATCTCTGCTGCCATTTCTTTGCCCCTCGGTGCCGCTGGCTTTAATCTTAATGTAGCAAATGTATGGGCTAAACGCGAACTCCTCATGGGAGTGATGCCTTTTCTTGGTTTAAAAATTAAGAGCCAAACACTGTTAGAAGGGAAAAAAGGGATTTTACTTCGGTATTTACTTTAAAGATCCTTGATGCACTCCGTCCAGGTGGAGCACGCACACATCAAAATGCAGACCCAAGTGCACCCCCGTGAGCACCCCCCAAAATGCACACCCAAGATTCAGTATAACATTATAGGCCTTACCAATTAAAGTATCTATCAAAGATTCCCCAGTGAGAGGCTGAGCGAATCTCCCTCCCCGAGGAACTTTCCCCCCCTGGACAGGCCTATCTTAGTTTACAAAATGTGTTCCAGAGAAGACCTTGGTGTCTGAGGCTTCTAAGATGTTTGGTCTCCTGGCCTAAGGGAATATTGGGTCTATGCTATTTATCAAACCTGAAGCATTAGAAGTATGTGGGCTAAATGGCCCTTAAGAATACATAAAAGTTATATAAAAGAGTATATAAAGGGGGTATACATAAAAAGCAAAAAAGCATCATGGCATCATGAGAAATGCAGCTTCTCAGTTGCCTGCATTATCCTGGCATATAGACCATAGTCCCCCATAGTGTCGTGCGACTGTTCTGCTGCAGCTAGATATGGAGCAGTGACAAATGCATGCAATTTATCAGAGGCTTAACATACGAGTGGGGTGGGAAACAGACTGTTCCAGTGACAGCTGCAGTTGGAAAGTGGATAATATCCCCTGTATAATGAAACAGCAGTGCCAGAGTCCTTGCTCTCATTCTCCATCCCATTAACTAACCTCTGCCTTCAGTGATATAAAGTTCATGTGCTCCTTCCTGCTGATTGAAATATCATGGTTAGAAATTTGGTAAATGCAAACTGTCCTTCACAAGCAAACCATTTTCCACATGTCCAATAGGCGTTATTTTACAGTATTTCTTTAGGGAGAGGAATGAAAAACGCAATATATTAACATTTTTGTGTCTGACATTAGTGTAACAAGCAAAACCAGACAAGAACAGTCAGTGGATTTTTTTTCCATACTGAAAACAATATGTGTTAACACTGGCCCTGTAAAATGCAGGTCTTGAGTTTGGGTGTGTGTGGTGAAAACCAAGTTCTTACAGTGGCTACAAGTAAATTGGGAAGTTCTGCTTAACAGTGGCAGAAGAATTACTGCCAAATTCAACAGAAACTATATGAATGTGGTAAGTGTCAGAAACCAATCTTTAATATTTAGAAATTGTTCTCAATTTTTGCTTTGATTACTGAACTTGAATTTCAAAATAATAACTCTTGATGACACAGGTTTTCATTAGAATTTCAGGTGTCCTACAGAGTTAAGAAACTGAAGTGCAAACAGTAAAACTTTAAGCAGGACTAGGTATGTTCTTAATACAGAAAATATTTCTTTCAGTGGCTATTTTAGAAGTGGTGGGTCAATGGCATTTGGTAAAGCACTGCATCATGCTTGGGCTATAACTACAGAGGAAAGAATTTACCAACTAGGACCTGAAAAAGCAACAGTGGGTAGAGACGGTGCAACTTCAGATTTTCTTTGAAAAATTCTCATTTGTTTTTTAGTGATAGCAGGACTTGGGATACCCACGCATCAGACTTGTTCCCTCGTGCTCCTGCTAAGACAAGGGCTTTGTATCACTCACAAGATCCCAACAGGGACTTGACAATGGTTATAGAGACAAAATGGAAATGACAAAACTTAACCCATAACCCATTAATTCATTAATAGTCTCAGTGAAGAACATCATTAAAACTTCAGACTACCCTGGGCCAAGACTTCAAATCCACTCCCAGCAAATGCTGAATCCAAAGGAAATATATGGGTAGTGACTGTCTCCTTCTGATGCCAGTGTTGAAAATGATAGCTTTCACTGTTGAGCAATTTCCTAGGCCGGTGTTATGCTTTGACTGGCTGCACTTCTAGCTTTTTGTGCAAGTTTTTTGTTAAAAAACCAAGAATCCAGAGTGGTTAAAAAAAAAGAAGAAATGTAAATCCTATTATTTTGGAACTGTGATATAATATTTGATTGAGCTGGATTCACAGTGGCACCTAAAAAACTTCTGATGTCCATGCATCTCATTGCAAGCAGTTTGGCTGAATATGTCTCTTGTTCATTCTCTTTTAAGTAGAACATGAAATATAGTCGTGAAATTTGGATTCAGGTTTCTTTAGTTCGTCAGACTTAAGCCAGCTGGGAAAAGATTTATGGAAGTGTCAGTGTGACTCTCAAACAGGAAAAAAAAGCTGATCATGATGAAAAATTAAGATGCAAAGAGAGCTCATCACCCCTCAAAACACCAAAGCCCAACCCCCACCCCCCAAACCCAGAGATTTCCTCACCTCCTTTTTGCACAACCAAATACAATTAATTGAAAGTCCAGTTAAAGAGACATCAGTGGGCTTTCAGTCAGGCTTGAATGTTGCAGTGCAGCAAAGGGCAGCAATGCCTGTTTCAGCTTGCAGCTGAACCCAGACATGATCAAGATTGCTGCTCTCAGAGCACTGGTATGTCCCATGGAGGCCAAAGTTTTTTAAGGAACAGTTACAAGAATACTCTTCCTGCTAATAAAAAAAAAGAAAATTGTGATTTTGGTTTTCACTTGAGTTTTCAAAGAATTACCACTGCTCCTATGAGGAGGAACCTGCATAAACTAGTGGTTTGTTGCAGAGCGCAATGCCTAGAAACTCCTGAAGCTTTTAATCTCATATAAATGCTCAGATATTGAGCAATGAAACCATGAAAAAAAATGGCATACATATAAAAATTCTATATAATAACTTGCAAATACATGGCATAAAACTTGATAATGTTATGCTGGCAGTCCTTGGAAGTGTTCCATTGCACAATTTGGCAAAGACAGGAGTGCAGGTTGTCAGGAGGGGCTCTTGACTTGGAAGTGGAGGATTTTTGCAGCTTGCAGAGGACCAAGGGCTGTCGAGGCAGTCTTACAGTAGCAAGTCTGCCCTGCCGGAGGGAGAGGCATCTGGAAGGAGAGGGATACATTATGCTGTGATAGGTAGGATTGCTGGGGAACCACTGGGGAGAAGAAGCAAAAAACCTCTCCTTTCCTAGAGAGCTGCCACAAAGCTCTGGGTATCCACCTTTCATTCTGAAGACAGCACATAGATCATATTTAAAGGAGATTTTTACTCTTCCCACTCAGTAAGTCACCATTGTCTGGAAAATCAGAGGGAAGTTAAATAAACCAAGAGTGATTGCATTGCTTAGTTTGGCAATCCACCCTCTTCAGGCTGACTTCATGCAGATAACTTCTTGTTTAGTCTCAGAGCCTTCCTCTTTCTTTCTGCACATCTTGGCATTTCTTCAAAAAAAAATTTGTAAAAATACCGTTTCTTAAAATACCACTTTCTTGTGGGTAGGGACAAACAAAGTTGCCTTATATCACTTGATTAGGCAGACTGAATTCTGAAAAACAGTTTAATTTCAAGTGGCACTCATGCTACACAATCTTAGACATCAAGTCTGGAGTCTGGAAGTCCACTTATAGCTGAAAATTACAAAATTAAGCATAGAGAATATATTTTTGCCAAATACAAAGAGTTTTACGAAAAGGTGGTTTGGTTGGTTTTTTTTTAGTGTAGGGGGTGATGAATGCTCAGTAGCAAAAAATGGAATATTTGTGTAATTATTGCCATTGGAAAATTGCTCAATGGACAGACTCTTCTCCACACTTTCTTAGAAACAAGATGGTACTAAGGTCCACAAGGAAAGGCCCTACTCCTCCCCCGACACTCTGAAACAACTTTTTTGTATTATTTCAGAAGTGAGAGTGTTTCTTCAGATTTGATATATTACCAGTTCCATCAGCGTATAGAAATAGGGTTCCACTGCCATGGACTTGTTTTGTAAGCTTGGTCCTTGATTTTTCCTTGTAAGGTGATCTCGGCTTCGTTATTGGCAACAATCCTTTTTCCATTCACCTAACTCTAGTCCACAGTGCCAACAAATTCTCCTTTGTTTTTATAGCAGATGATAACAGGGACGTCCAGGTAAAGGACTCAGTTGTCTGATGGACATTTTGTGCCCCCGGTGCATTGTTACTGCATGAGTAAAAAGGATATTTGGAGGCTGTGGAGTGCACATGGAAATGTGTCCTCTAGGATGCTTTAAGTCTGGGTACAGCTGCAGTTTTCCCTGGGGAAATCAGCTGTGGTGGGAGAGGCTCCAAAGGTTGAGGAAGGTTGTGGTGAGCAGCAGAGGCAAGTGGTTATTTTGTCCCAAAAGCCATTGTCTGCGACTGTGTAGACATGGTTGATGTAGCAAGCAGGGCATGGGTGTGAGGAGTGGAATTAACGTGCTCAGCTTGACTGTGCTATATTTGGACCAAGCACAGGGATATCAAAACCCGTTTGAGTTCCCCTTGTTCCAGAGGGTGCTGATGCCCACTGGCCAAGCTGGCAGCCTCTCACTCAGCAGAGCCCTTGGGGATGTGCTGAGTGAAGGGCTCCACCAAGCTCTGGCATTTGGCTGAGGCCAAGTCCGTGGAAATCGGGAGATAAACCGGCTGGCATATCTCTGATCCTTAGAGATTGATTAGAGATCCTTGCTCTGAATAGTGCATGCTAAAACACAGAGTGCACTGGTGACACTAAACACAAGTTCAGAAGCAACTCCTTTTTATTTTTAAACAGTGGGATTTTCTTACATATGAAAGTACAGTTAAAACATTTGTTGCAAACAGTAACCACAAAGTCACTTCCTTATGGATATATAGCATCAAAAATACACCCCTTTACTATCAAAAATATTCCCCTTTCCTAAAAGTCAGTCACCTTTCATTAAAGAAATTTCTCCTCCCTTAAAAATGAGTTTAGGTCTATGTACATCAGTATCACATGCATATACACTGACACGTGCACAAATTGCAGTGGTGGAACTGTTCAAAAGCTTCCCTATCCTTGAATTCTTCTCCACCTCCTTTTCTAGGCAGAGAGCACTCCTTTTGTTTCTACTTTCCCTTTTCCTTACTCTTGATTCCATTCAATGTTCAACACTGACATATTGTACTGCTTTTGTTTTTAAAATCTTTACTGTTTTATAACATTTAATGCTTAACAAGAGGCATGTCAGTAATTCAGTGCAGCCATTAAGGCTCTTCATATGGGTAATGGCAGCCCTTCGGTGGTTGCTGTCCCTGCAGGACACACTTACCGATACATTTCTCCTTCCCAGAGCCTTTTAGACGAAGATAGAGCCGTCCTGGTCACTGGTGTTCAGGGTTATGTTGCTGTTCACCACACTTTCTGCATAACTAACTGAATGGGTGACCTGGTAGCGACTGCAGGGCCCACAGAAACACAGGAATGGACAGTACTTCAAGCAGACTTGATAAAGGTATTTCCTGAATTTTTCCCCAGCAAAGGCATAGATAAGAGGATTGAGACAACAGTGACTGAATGCAATGGTTTCGGCCAGATGCATTGCGTAGTCCAATGACTTAATTTGGTTGCAATTTGTTAATAAATCATAGTGGTTTAAAGTATCTAGAAAAATCAGTACATTGTAGGGGGACCAAAACAGAAAAAACACCACCACCACAACTAAGATCAGTTTTATGGCTCGTGCTTTTTTCTGATTTTTGCAGGACAGGAGGGTTTTGATGATCCCACAGTAGCAATAGAATATGATACAGACTGGGACGAAAAAGCCAATGACGTTCAGCTCCATATTGCAGAACACTGGCCAGATGTTCTCCAGTTTCTGTGGGAAGACAGCAATGCAGTCGTTTTCTACGAGCTGGGAGAATACAAAATGTGGCACTGACACTAAAAACACTATTGCCCACACTCCGCAGGCTACAAGAAAGCCATGTCTTATTGTTCTGGATTTCAGAGAGTAAGTTGCCAGGACAATGGCCAAGTACCTGTCTACACTGATAACAGTGATAAAGAACATGCCCCCAAAGAAACCGATGTAGTACAGCGAGGAAACAGCTTTACATGCAATAGTCCCAAGGGTCCATCCAAAGACCGTGTTGGATGCCCAGAATGGGAGGGAGATCACAAAGAGAAGGTCAGAGACAGCCAAGTTCAGGAGATAGATGTCAGTGATGCTTTTTTGATTGCCTTTCACAATGGCAAAAACCACCATTAGATTCCCTGTGAGGCCAAGAGCAAACACCACAAGGTAAAATATTGGAAGAACTATTTTCCCAAACTCTTGGATGTCGGTTTTATTGCAGGAGAAAGCATGTTCATCATAAGCGTAGTCATCTGTGGTTTCTGCATATGCTTCCGTCATGCTGAAATTGCTGGCTAGAGGCAAAATGGAAAGAGTAAAAATATAATATTAGAGTGATCTTATGTGTGCTGTGGCAAAATACTGAGGGACTGCACCAAGTACACTTTTGGATTTTGTCATTATTTATTTTAGTGAGAGTTGTATTACTGTGGAGGTGATGGTAGTTATATTACGACAAAAGCCCAGACTCTGCTGTTACGTGTACTTCATTGAAAATTAACTCTTTGGGATAAGAAAAGAATTAATGAGAATTTCAAGGGCTGTCACATAAGCCCCTGCTTATTGAAGTGCAGCAGGAGCAGCAGCAAGCTGAGATCTGGCTAAGCTGTGCAGCTGGTGCATGCACCACGAGCAATGCAGGCACTCTGCCAGTTTGTGTGGCAGTGCTTGGCAGGAAACGATACTTCACAAGTGAAGATTCGGTGCCTGTCAACACCCCAACAGCCCCATGTCCCCCACACGCTAACCCTGGGCTGGAAGGAGGGGCAAGACATCCAGTTTGGCCAGGCCTGAGCTGATGCTTACTGACATGGGAGGAGCAAATCTGCACTGGGACATTTCTGGCAGCGAGCATATCTTTGATGAGGCTTTTCTAAAAATCATCCTATGATCAAAAGAAGAGAAACTATATTGACCCTTTTCCTCAAGCAACAAAGCGTCTCGTGACTGCTCCTGCTTTGGCTGTGAGGCTGGAGCCAGGAATTCACCTTGGCTGAATCCAAAGAGAGTATGGGGTTCAGGTGTGTGATCTGTGGGCTCACTGGTCTGCACACCCAAAAACTCAGAGCACCTGTCAATTCATCTGCTCTCCTTTGGGATGTGATGTTCAAGTCTTTGCAAAAATTTCTCTTTGCAAGGAGTCCAAAGTCCTATAGGAGGGCAGATGTTGCTGTATTCAGTCTGCTCCCTGGTTGGGCAAAGAGCTTGTAAGTATCCATTACTTGCTGTTGCTGGAGGAGATGAAAGAAACTGATTGTGATACGCTGTGCAGAAGACCAGGGAGAGGATAACATGACCAAACCAGCCTGTTAAAGCTGAGACTGAAACAAAAGGTCAGCGCTAACAAAACTGAGACTAATAACTACCCTTTGGCCACACTGTCACCATCTTCTTACAGAAATCCCGTGCTGCCTGTACAGAAAGGACTCAGTTCAGTGACCATAGGCTGTCTCTAATAGAGATGTTTACATCTCCTGTTAGTGGGAGATGTAGTCAGTACAGCCAACAAACAGCAGTGCATCTCATCCAATGCAGGTCAGGCCAAATCTGCTTTAAGACAAGACAGACTGCTTTCCAGACTGCTGACCACACTGATGAAAATTCTTTTCCCAAATATAAGGCAAGCATGGACACATTACGCAGTGGTAGGTGCTGATAGTGTATAACTGCTCTGACTCCTGACACTTAAAGCTAAGTGATTGGAATCCCAGCCTGCAGGTCCACATTTCACCAACAGCAATAGTTTTTTATGCCTTCTGTTTAAAATAAGCCTTGCAAGATGAAACACGAAATGAAGATGTACTCAGGTGTGAGACAGTTTTCTATGACATGGGGTGACTACAACGATCTTCCCCATGAGCTGCTACTGGGGCCATACCGACATTTTCTCCTAATGCGTCACTGCCAGAGCATCATTTGTGATGTTGGCTGTGAAATTCTGGCCTCTTACTTTGTAACAATATCTTAAAGAAGGTATTTTATGTGCTAGTTGAAATGCAGGCTCTCAATTTTAAAATATCTGAATATTCTGAATGTTCAAACCCTAATGAGAAGTGCCTGCAGACTCTAGAAAACATCTTAGTGGTTTGCACAGGAAAACGTGGGCTAGAAGAAGCTGTCTCAGCACCCTGGGGCATGGGGAAAGCAGTTTACAGCAGGCAGGCACACCTGTGGGCAGACCGGCTCTTGTAGAATCTGTCCACTTGAACTGGGAGCTGAGTCCACCTTCAGAGTCTGTTCAGCCCCTGCCTGTCAGCCCAGTTAAATTCTCCAGCCTCTTGAGACGAGAGATCTGACACCAGCAGTTAAAGGAATACAAACAGGAAAAGCTTAGGTGCTGGGGCAGAAGCTAACAGCAATTGCGAAAAAGATGCTTTTTTTCTACTGGTGAGCTAAATAAATAAAGAGTTGCCATCTCTTTATCTGCCCTGTTGAGTGATACAGATATGAGCAGGAGACATCATACATAATCTCAACAACCCATCATTTTCTGCCTTCCCATACTGATTTCTTTCTTCCCTTCTGAGACTAAATGTATGCAGCAGAAGTGCCAGGGCACACTAAATCTCCTGTGTCACTCTGTCAGCCCCCCAGCTCCTTCGCCTCTGAGCTGTTACTGCACTCATCTGTGCAGCGCCAGAGCCTCCCAGAGTGGTTGCGGGTTCATGTGCTCCACCGCTGGTTCTTCACTGATGCAGCAGTAGCTGAGGGCTACAAAAGTGACTGACTGGGACAGGAACACCTGGTCTGTGAGAAGACATTGGGTTTGGTCAGCCTCAACAAGAGATGTCTCAAGAGGGATTTAGGGAGAAGGTGTAAAGGTGAAGCAGACAACTTTCCTCAGGGGAATAAATAGCAATAGCCATGGGAACTCATTGCTTAATGTATTGAAAACAAATTTTTGCCATGACAGTGCTCAAACACCAGGACAGGGTTCCAGGGAGGTTGCGGGATCTAATCCCTGGAGGTGCTTGAAACTCAGCTGGCCCTGCTCTGTGCATGGGTTTGGACAAGAGACCTCCAGAAGTCCTGTCCTTATCCCTGTGACTGTGTAGCAATGCCAGACAGAGGTCATGCTGTTTCTGCAAAGTGTCCCAGCTTCTTCTCAGCCATGTATGCTCCTGTTTCATACATGTCATTCCTGGTGTGACAGCCACAAGTCTGATCAGACAAAGGGGAAAAAAAGTGATCAAAGTCTGCTCTTATCCCCTCTTAACACCTTTGCTAATTGTGCCATCATCCAGAGAGGGCTGTTCGGTGGTGCTTGCCTTTACTGTCTGTGTTGTGTGAAGTTCATGCTGTGGAGAGAAGGAACACACATTGCTTTACTCTCCTCTCTAAGAACCTCTTGCTATGCTGGTTTTTAACATGCTTGCTCCCTTAATTAGTATATAGAAAGGCAGTTCGTCCATCTGGAGGGTTTCCATATGTGTCCATAGAAGTCACTGTGCTCTGTTGGACACAGAGGATATCACACATGTAAGGAAATGCAGCTCCCACCAGGAGTTAGCCCTCAGACTTCTGCACAGACTTCTGCACTGACTTCTGCACTGGCATTGCCTGGAGAGAGAGCTGGGCATGAGAATGGCCACCTTCTTCATTGGAGAACATCTACACAGATGTGCAGGAGAAACTCCTGACCTTAGTGAAGTAAAGAGAAACACTGCTTGTCTTGGGATATTTCCTGAAATACCTTTTCAGTCAAGTAATCTCCAGTTCACTGATGAGGATCATTTGTTTCTGCAGTAGCAAATGATTTCCTTTACCCTTGGATGGGTGCTTGAGCAGTCTGTGGTACCTACAACAACAGGAAGGGTAAGATTCTGTATAGCATGTCCAGGGGCAAGCAAGGACTGCACTTCCCAAAATGATATTGGCCTTTGAATCTGCTGGCAGCCTGTGGCTTGTTCACTCTGTAGCTCCTGGATTTCGTATATCAGCAATCATACACTCATGTCCATCCACCACCACTCATCCTGCACAGGCAATGCCGCCAGTACTGTTGGAATACTTAGCTCCTCTGATACCAATTTGCTCAGTTTAAACTGATGATACTCAGTAGGTGGGCTGCAAACTCCAAAGTGTTCCCAAAACCCAGACTATGCCAGATAGGGCTAATGTGTTGAAATTATATTGCACCTTAAAGAGAGAAACTTAGATCTGGCCATTCTCCATCCTTTCCTGCCCGGTATTCTCTGTCAGCCTCTCAAAGTCCACTGCAGCACATGCTACAGGCTTCTCACAGCCAGCTTCAATCCAATTTTCTCTTTTATGCTTACAATAAGTGTTCACCTAAGGGACAGAATGAACTGAAGAGTGTAGAGGACACAGGAGGAGGACTGCAGGGCTTTGAGGTTTCTCCACCAGATATTTTCCCTTGCTGACTACAGGAAATAATAGATTCACTTCTGCTTCTCATGGAACTGCTCGACCACTTTTCTCTCTCTCCGGATTTCCCCATTGATTTTACACCCTACCCTTCACAAACACTTCTGCTCTTAATCATGTTTATAGCTATCTCAAAGACCATAGTCTGCAAGACCAAGACCTCTGTTTCTCAACCCAGCTATTCTCAACCATCACGTGCACCCTATACAACACACAGGGAAGTGAAATTGTGAGAGGTCTGCAAACTCTTCTAAGGAACAGAAGCTGTATTTCAATCTTCAAACAACACTGGCATCAGGCTGGGTGACACAAGAGCAAATTCTGTTTATGCATCTAATCTTTCCAGGTGTCATCCCTTCAACTTCTTCAGCCAAGTGCCGTGTTACCGGCTTTAATGCCAAACAGAGGCACATCTACAAGCAGTTTGCCTCTCCTGCCACCAAATTAAAAGAACTGAAAAAAACAACCAAATCCAGACCTCTGCCAGAGGGTCACGCTTCAGATTTGCACAATATGGTAATAAAAGTATTTCAGCCTCAGAAGGATTTTCACACCTTAGTCAGCATTTCTGAGTGGCACTGACTTACATGCTTTTCTCATGCCAGCAAAACATAATTTCAGTGCACACTGAATGGGCTGATGAATCAGCTGGCCTTGGGAAGCTGTAGGCTTTGTGGGAACCCCTGTGAAACCCTACAGATGTATATCCGTTTTTCACCCTTAGATTTGAGCTGCCATCACCCTATCCAAATAAAAATGCCCTTGCTTTTTTTATTTGCTTCTTACCAGCTGGTGATTCTCAGCAAGAACATAGGGATGACCCCAGGCACTTCCAAATGAAATGTTGTAGCTTTGGTGGCACTTCTCACACACAAAAGAAAGAGATTAAAGGAAATAACCAGAACTGGGTGGGAACTAGAAGGAGATAGTACCCGGGGTAAAACTTAAACAGCCCGGCCAAGCAGCTACTACAGAGTCATCAGCGTGCCACAGACACCTCCAACCACAAAATCATCAGAGTGCCATAGACACCTCTGCCATGGTTTAGATGTTACACCACCCAAAACTTAGACTTATGGGTAATATATTAACCAGAGATGGGGCCCGGTTGCTAGTCCTATGCCGAGCTAGTTCCTGTAATTCACTTCGTTTATTTTTCAGAGCAGGGTGGTTCCGTTCATAGGCAATGGCCTTTGGAGTTGCTTGGGATCATGTTAGATGGCCAGGGCCAAAAGCAAGCCCATCCCAGAAGATGCGGTTACTTTAAATCTTAAATTTCAGTCTTTTATTTAGTCCTGAAGTGGGGAGATGTTCTCCCTGTTCCACCTCTACATGCTGACCTGAAAGTGAGAAAGAAGGTGAAAGGGCTGATCTAACCTAACCTTTAAGCCAGGCAAAATGAATTTAAATTGAGGTGCAGAGTGCAGCTAAGGCCCATCTGTGTGGCTTAATAGAAGAGGAGCTTTAGCTTGGGCATCTGATGGGATTGAAAGGTTGAAAAAGGGGGCTGGGTGGGAGAGTTTAGGCTCTGATTTGCACTGCATGCTTATTTGGTTAACATGTGTCCAGCCCAGGCAAGGCAAACAAAGCATTGCAATGGGATTTGGACTGGTTAGACATCAGATCTCAAAAGACAGACATCTGTGGGGGAAGCCTCGCTGAACTAGGAATATTGCTTGTAAAATGTTTGTGGAAATGACAAGTTGAAAGCCAAAAACTCTTTGGTATTTTCATCATTGCTCTGAAAGCATGTTGGCAATGAGAGCTGGCAGGGGCATGTGATAAAAGGGTTACAGGGCTTGAGAGTGATTCAGACAATCTGAGTTATCTGGGGCTTCTCGGATGATTCACATTGGCCCTAATGTAGCCACATGTAACCAAAATGACACACTTGGGAGTTAAACAACATGGGCCATGTCTCAAGAGTGGCGGCATATCCGAAAGGAATCTTGACTGCAAGAAAAGCTGATGCAACCCTCAGGTGTTAAAAGAGCTGCCAGATGGGAAGGAACAAATGACTTTACCATTACAGACCTTGATACAGGGGCTGTAGACATAATTTGGTAACAATTGATTTCACTTTTGCTTGTGTTAATAATCTTTCTACTTGTTTGAGTGGGATTAGCTATCCGTCACAGTGATGCAGGGAAATTCAAACTGGAAATATGCAAGACAGGAATAAGATGAACATTTTTAACAGTGAAAGGCTAATGACTGGAGCAGACTTCGGGTAGGAAAAAGACATTTTTGCATGTGTGAGGGTCTTCACTTTGAGAGACGGTATCAGTCTGAGAAATGGATTTAGGCCAAACATAGTGGAGAAGCTCAGCAAGAGGGTGCTGGGTTAAACCCTACAGCCCTTGATAGGCAGGCAGGAAGACCAGGTTGGGGCATTTGTCTTGACAACCATGATTCTCTTCTGGTAATAAATGACTGAAAAAAGCTAAACTGTCCTCTCCCCAGCACTAGCTAGCTCAAATCTTAGGATGTGACCCCTGGAAGGAAGCAGGGTCCTGTGAAGAGCATGGAGCAGCTGCTGGTGTTGGGTTAGCAGAGAGGCTATAAGGATGGCTGCTGACAAAAAGTAGCACAGTTTGGAGATGTTATCAAACAGCTGCCCTGTTGAATCCTGTGTGTTTTCCAACCTAACCAGTTCTTTTTTCATTCTTCCCTAGCTTCTGAGTGTGGTGTAATGCCACATGCTCCCTTCCCCTCCAGTTCTTCCTCAATGACTTTAAGGTGAGGAAATTCCTGTCTCCGGTGTTTCTTCCTTCTTCTATCATTTATTTTCTGATCAACTGGACTATTTCTGTGGCCCATCCAGATTCTGCAAACCTAATGACTGCTTTTCGATTTCGGTGATTTGATTCATGGAGGCATCGCCCAGAAATTTGAGGATAAGTTTTTTAAAAGCAAGTAGTTCTCTGGGATGCTTTTTTATTGAATTTTCCAATTCAAGGTGAAGTTGAAGGTGCAGAAATATGATGCTGAGGCTTTCAAAGATTAAAGTCACTTAGGGTGTCTTAAGTAAATGACTCAGAAATGGAAGCCGATAAAACCCCTGCTGCTAAAGATAAGATTGAATGTTGCAGAGGCTTTGAGCCCTTTACAATGCTATTTAGGGCAAAGATAGTAAAAAAATGCCACTTCCCTAATCCAATTCCACAGTTTTTACGCCAATATCACAAACTAAATTACAAGCAGACACCACTAGCTGAAGATGAGAAGCATATAAATATACAAACTGAAACCAATAGTTTTTGGTGGAAAAATACATTTGAAAAGATCAGACCTTAATCATGAAAGGCAGGAGGAGATTAAATGTAGACTCCAAAATCCTTGGGTCTCTCTCATCTTTGACTAGGGCATTATAGTTTTGGAAAGTGCTTTCTCAGTGATGCTCCATGAGGTAACTGCAGCACAGCAAGTAACAAGAGCACAAGATTTCTATTAGCCCATCACTTCAAAATTAGGTGTATTCATGATTTATAAAGAAAACACAAAAACATGGACTTCCTGCTGTCTCTGCCGATTTCAAGGGCCTCATCACCTGCCTTTGAGAGCACCAACAGAGGCATTATTTTGAACAAGACCTTGTCCTTGCTCCTTCAGTGCACTGGCCAGTCGCCTTGCCTCGCTCAGGCTGTTTGTGCTCCCACCACAGCAAAGCAGGCACAGGGGACTGAACACAGATGGCCTGGGCACATCCTGCCCCCAGCAACATCCCTCCATTTGCTGGTTTTGTTGCTCCATCAGGAAGACATCCTGTGAACCAGTAGGAAGGGATAGCTGCGCCACAGCAGTACGTGGTTTGCTGGGGCCATGGAAAGCCCTGCCCTGGAGCTGCCCTGGCAGCTCACTCCTGTGGTTGTTGGTGTATTTATAGCAAAAGCTGAAGCTTTCAGTCCTTCCAACACCTTCCCTCAGCACTGGGGAGGATTAAGCCCCTCTGAGGCTAACAGGGTGGACAGGCAGGAGCCTTGGTGCCTGCACACTTAATGGAGCAAGGAATAGGTTCAGGTCTCAGGACATGACCAAGTCTCTTGAGCACATGAATCTGTTTCAGAAATGACTTAATGCATTCAGGAAAGATGACCTGACAATATGACTCAGACTCCTGTGTCTCCGCTGCGTCTTAAAACTGGAATTCAAAAATCACTGAAATGGTTCTAAAATTTGCATTCATGTCTCTCAGGGTGGTCTTGATCCTATGACCAGAAGCAAGGGAGCTCTGCAGAGCCTCTGCAGCCTGAGATGGCTTCCCAGCAGTGTCCTGCTCCCAGGGGCCAGCCAGGGGATGGGAAATTAAGTAAATGAAGAGTACTGTTGTAAAGCAGTATTTATTCTGGTCCTCACAGAGGTTGGGAAGCACTTTAACTCGGCTGCTGGGGAAGCAGTGGCAGAGCTGAGAGAGCAGGTGCCCTCCCAAGAGCTGCCCACAGGGAATGGAGTGTTTGGGATTGTCATCTGGTGATGGTGATTGGATGGTGACTGCCAGGATCAGGTTTTTCTTGGAAAATTTATTTCACAAGTATTTCATCTAGCCTGTTAGGTCCCCTAAATGCCCTTTCTGCTTGCACGGTTTCTCAGGAACTGTATATCTTTGTTTCTATATGTATAGCTGACCATTTTGCCAGTGTTTTGTCTTACCTGCTTTTCCTCAGTATTTCTTTTTCCCCAGCCTTCCCTCCTGAAGCAGCATTCCAATTTCTTCTTTATTTTCTGCTGAAGGGACAGTAAAAACAGATGAGCACTGTTTGTAGCTGTTTATGGTTACCGTTGGCTCTGTCCTTTCACTGCCTCTACTGTGGCATCTATTTGCTTCCTGCCCCAACCCTTTTTGTGATTAATAATTTCACATTGCCTCAGCATCCCTGAGAAATCTGAGCAGTGGGAGAACTTTTAAATCATCTTCTCCATCGTTTCAGAGAGCACAACACATCACCCCTTTTTGACTGTGTACGGATGAGAATTAAGTTCTGGAGTTGCCAGCTTCTTCCTGGGAACATCAAGTTTTCTATGGGATTTACTCTCAATTTATTATGTGTTTTCTTTTGTCAAATTTTAGCATTTTCTTCTCCTCTTTGGACTTTTTCTGCACTGCCCAAATCCTTGAATTTCATAGCAGTTGCTGTCTTTTATCTTGTTACCCAGTTCTCTGCCTCTGGCTGCACTGCCTGCACACAGGGTTTGCCTCAACAGACCAGATTTTGGGAACCACTGTTCTGGATCTGTGTTTATATCACACAGGTACTTTAGCAGGTGGCCACCACTGAGTTACCTAAATGCCTCACTCAAACCAGCAGACATCTGTATATAACATCTTTCCCGTGGAAAGCTGAGTCACAGAAAAATCAGGTATGTTATACAGACAGATGAGGGTTTTCAAACATCTTTAATTTCCATTGCTCTCTTGCTGGTCTCTCTGTACCAGATGTTTTCTATTGACTCTAACAGATTTTCTGCTTTGGGCTGTCTTTCGGTGTCAGTGATGTTTTGGATATTGGTTCACTGAACAAAACTAGAAGCAAGCAATGCTGGTGAGTTGTGAAATCCCTGCAGACATTGAACAAAAAACTTCTAATGAAGTAGAAGGGCTGTATCTTCTTGGTCTGTCCTTCCGAGTTAATGTTGCACGCTAGTCATATATCAACATTTGCTAACCTTGAGGATTTCTATCCAGGGTGAATAGCCCTCTTACCGCAAGATACCACAAATAATTAGTGACTGAGTAAAATTTATCTGCCCTGGTTCACTTTGTTAACAAAAGTGCTTCCCTTTCTACTTTCACAATTTGTAAACAGTATCCACATCATCTTTACCCAAATTAATTACTATTTCTATTCCAAGCAGTAATCAGTGAAGAATTTCCTTAAGTTCATGAGACACCATTTTGTCTCATCTTGCTCTGTCATATTATAGGGAAGATATAATTGTCTCTTACCTTAATTCATAGCTGTATTGAAAACCAAGGTTTTCTTCAAGCTGAGCCTGTTTAGATTTAAATGTATATTTCCTCTTCTCTAATGCTCATGCCTACGTGAACATTTTGACTTCCTGGGCTGAACTTCTTTGGGGCTGAGCTGAGAAATTATTGATGTGCTGGGCTTGGGTCCTGCTGGTGTCTTTGTGAAATTGTTAAGTAGGATGCAGCCACAGAGGGACAGAAGTGCTTACAGAGGAAAGGATTTGCACAGAAGACAGAAGTGCCTGAGGTGCTTCATACTCAGCGTGTCAAAGCTCTCACTTCCTTAGTTCCCCCCATTCTATGCAGAATGAGATATTTTTTACTCAGACACAGCACAGTGTGTAAAAATAAAAGTTTGACACAATAGCAAGGGCTTTGAGCAGTGGGGACGCAGGATGCAGCACAGAGTGCAGGTATGGCATGGTAGAAGATGGGGCACAGGCTGGCACACAGGCTGGCACACAGGCTGGCACTGGGGAGCCCCACAGCTGTACACAACTCACTGATGGTCAGCGAAAAAATGCAGATCTGGAGCTGGTAAAACTGGATTTAGTGATAACAGAGAGAACAAAATTAGTATCTAACATACATAAGGGGCACAACCTATAGTAGGTTGTGTGTAGACCAGTGAAGAGAGAACAAGGTATAGAAGCACGTTAGAAAATATATAAAAATTATCTAGAGCAGATCCTAGAAAAAGACAGAAGGAAAATCAGGGTGAATATTGCATTCATCCCAGGGAAGGACTTGGAGATGCTGACAGCTCTCTCTCACACCTCACTTCACCACAACCACCCAGGTGAAACTACCAGCCTTAGGACCCAAAGGAGCAGAGAAAGGGTGAGCGTAACACCAGGAAAATGGATAGAAACTATGTGTGTGCAAAAAATTTAAACTGTGATAGTATTCTTGTTTTTCTGCAACCAGCAGTATAAACTGATAACAATTGGAGCCTTAACAATGCCATTACACTCACAATAAATTCTTGTCTCTACCTACACATACGTTGTGCCTCCTCTTTGCCTGTAAACAAGAATTTAAGCATAATGTCTGTCTGCAGCCCAGAACCAGTGGAGTCTGAGGGTTTAAAACACCAGGATGTTCATTAATCTAGAACCCTTCTTGGCCCCTGACCTGAGCATCCTGCCCAGGGTTGCATTATGAGTGCAGCACGGCTGGGATGCTGTGAAGCACCTTGCCAGGTACCACTGGGGCGCAAAAAGCTCTGGTTACTCTGGGGTGGAACCAGGCAGGAGTCTGTGCAGTGGGGTGTGTTATGAGAAACAGACACCACGTCCAGTTGGCTGCTGTACCAATACCCAGGCCTTCCAGCACACAAGGAACGTGGTCCTGGAAACACGCCCAGGTACTGCCCCTGCCTCAAATGTCAAGGGAGATTAAAATGCCTTCTCCCCAAAGGCAGAGTTGTGCTGTCTTCAGGCAGACTGACCTTGGTAGGATTTTGGGGGTGGAGAATATCTTCCAGGTTGCCTGAGCTGTTGCTCGTGGATTGGTTAGCAAATTGCCAGACAAACATCTTCATATAAGTTCAGTTCTGGTATTTTGGGATTTTTTTACTGTATTATGCTTTATCTAGCAAATGTTACATCCCCAACAGCTACACAGCAATGTAATTAAGGTCAAACCATGGGCCTTCAACATCAGCCAAATTATACATGTGATGTGAGCCATGTGGGCCAGGAAAAACACCCGTGGAAATAATCAGGGAACTGACTCCGGGACAAGTGTTAGCCAGGGACAGCCAAGATACAATACTGGAAATAAAGTTTAAAGGTTAGGGAATTATAAAGGGCCAGAGCACCAGATTTTCAAAACTCACCTTTTTCTCTGACAAGTGCCAGTAGACCTATCCTACCCATTCTTTAAAAATAGATATAAAGCACTCCGCACTTGTATCAGGACAACATCAAAAGGCTAATGACTGGTTTCTTCCCACAGCCTGAAAGTAGGATCTATGACTGCCAAAATTACAAACTTTTAACTTTCAGAAAGATAATTTCTGGTAGATGATACTACGGAAACATTCTCATCGTGTGAGAACCATGAGACTCGGAAAGTTGAATGAACGCTTCCTCGATGCCAGTCTGATATTATCAGAGCAGCACTGCCCTGTCTACAGATGTGCTGTTGTTTAGAGGACACCCAAATCTGAACTTGTCTCCCATGTCACATGGGGATGATGAGGGCCTGTGTCCCTCCAACCCCCACCTCCCTCAGCCTTATAAAGAAGGTACAGATAGTCCAGTAAGAGCTTCCCCACTGGGACCTGCACAAGCCAAGTGGGTTTGCTGCTGACCTGTAAGATGTGGGCAGAGCCCAGACAGACACAGCCATCCTCACCCCAGTGGGCACCCGCTCCTGGGTTGCAGTACTCAGCACAGTACCTCTGGGGTAGCTCTTTGCAGGCAAAATCCTTGAGAAGAGGGGTCAGGACTTCCCATACATAACAGCAGGAGAGGCTGTTCCCAGCCACTGCTTGCCTCCAGGTAGAAAGAACCTCCTAGCAACAGAGTTTCCCTGAAGGTGGTCATCAACATCTTCCTCCTGTGCTGCCCAGAATTTAACTGGAACAGAGCAGGCTATTACCCTCAAAGAGAAATGAGGTTGGCCAAAAGGGGTACCCACACAGGTTTTATCTGGAGACTTCAATTAAAGAGAAACTAAGTCAAGCTGACTCATAGAGATCCTCAGCAGGTTTCCCCAGGAAACACAAAAGGCTTTCTGCTCTATTCTGCTGTGAGTGATAACCCTAGATAAGAGTGCTTGCTCATTATCATGGTGTGCATTTGTAGTGCAACATAGACAACTGTGAAACCAATACCATCTGAAAGACAACTGCCCCATCAACAATATCTCTGCTCTCCCTCTTCAGCCTCTGCTCACACTCCGGTATTGACACAGCTCAGGAATAAAAAAGTCTGAGGAAGCTGCTGAAAAGACTTTCATTCTGGTCCATACATGATGGAAGAAAACATCATTTCTTTCTCCAAGCTAAAATGAAAAAGACATTGCATCCCTTGTAATCAGAGAGACTTTTCCTGGGAAGGGCTAAGTAGAGTGTGCTGCCTTCCCAGCTGGGAGGCACACAATGGTTTTATAGGAAGAAATCAAGAGTAAAGGATGTATGTGTAGCAACGCTGTGGGTAAAGAGGGGCAAACACCTTGCTCTTTTTATTGCATCTCCTTCTGAGTTACCTTCCAAATTTGAGAAGTCATTTCTCTCAGTATCTGGGGAGACCAATGGTACTTCAACACCACTGGCATCTCCTCTTGCTCTGTAGCCAGGCTACCAGGTCAGCTTGGGGAGGCAGGCTTTGGCACAGCAGTGCTGGCAAGTTCACGCTTTGTGGACTAAAGCATTTGGTGAAGAAATGTCGGGCCTGAAGGATCAAAATGCTGCTCTCCTCAGCACATCCTGCTTTTGCTGCCATGGAGGAAAGCTTGATGGTGGTGGTTTTCTACAAAAAGAGGCTCTATTGGTTCTCAAGGGTTTCACTGGAGTCCCTTCTGCAGGGCCAATGGGGAACAATAATGGCCTGGGGGTAGCGGCTCCATCATCCCAAGACCGAGCCCCTGAGTCCCACAGGAGCTCTGGGGTGCAGAGCCGCCCTGCATGGCTCAGCAGCATGACACACACCATAGCCATGACTGCACTGACCTCTGCTGGACATTTTTTTCTCTTATTTCTCCAAAACGCTCATGTTTTCTGTCAGCTGGGTAGAGGCACTTCTAGAGGTGCATTCCTGCCACATCAGTGTCCCATTCCTCCCATGCTGTCCTGCAGCAGAGCCCACCCGGCAGCTTTTGGTGCAGATGTGAGCACCAGCTGCTCACACACAGACACACAAGACCCTTCACAGAAATAATTTCTGTGCCTCACTTTTGAGAGAAAACCCATCAGAGCAAGCCTCATCCCTTCATGTCACTGTTCTGCAGAGATGCAAAAAGACAACCGAGCTCTGGTGCCTTTCCAGCCACCAGTGGGAGATACATTTATTCTTCATCAAAAAGGTGGGGAGGCAAAAATTACCCAGAGTGAGGAAGAGAGAAGTTATGTCTAAGGATGGAAATGTTTCATCCTGAAAGCAGGTGAAGGGAAGGACCACAGAAGGATGAAGGTTTGCACTCTTTCTACAAGGAGAAGGAGCGTGGCTCAAAGAGATATCAAAAATTAAGAGGAACATTTTTCTCACATTAAAAACGACATGGAAGTGGCAAGAGCATAAGTGATAAGGTTGGTGCTGAGTCAAACACTGAGGACAATCAATATTTTTCAGTGCCCTGGCAGTTCGTGTTCGGTCAGGGCTGTGTCCTTCCTTCCTTCTGTCCACCCTCACATTCTGCACATGCGTTCACACCTTCTCTGAACTCAGGCCTGTGGAGGATCACAGAGACTGCACATCATCCAAAGGTGCCAGGTGAAAAAAGGGATGAATGTCTTGGCAATGCAGACCACATGTACATGTTGTACATTCATTAATGTCAGTGGGAAGTCTGCCTGGATACTGGAATATAGTGAGGAAAAACTGTTTGCCAGGGTGACGGCAGACGCTCTGGTTTGCTTGGTGGTACTTTTCTCTTGCAAAGAGCTCATCTGACATGGTAAGTCTGACCCAGCTGCTGACGCCACCATTACACTGGCTGCACTGACTGCTGGAAAGCACAGGAGACCCGCAGGGACACCTGGTGGCCCGGAGAGCAGTGTTAGGTCAGAATGAGGCCCCAGCAGATGCACGATGCGTCAGCAGAGGCTGTAGGAACCCAAATCATGCTATTCTGAGGTGGGGATTTTTGTGACCTGTCTCTGTACATTTTGGCACTTCAAGCAAGTCAGCAGAAACCCAGATTTACCTAGAGCAGAAGCACACTGCTCAGAAACCGTGCGTCAAAATTGACGCACTACAGTGGCAGCTTCGCTTTGCCTGGTAGCACTTGCTGCCTTTAAGGGACATTGACATTCAAGGTATATTAACCAAATATGAGTATCAGCCCACACATTACAGTTAAACACGACATACTCAGACTAAGCTTATAATTACCTTTCAATTTCCCAAACTATTTTTACATTCGGATAGAATACCTAAAGTTGTGTTAATTTTTTTCTGTCATGGTCCTTTCTGGATCCTCTTCTGGCACAGTTAATAACTTCCATGCTACTTCATAACTTGTATACATGTGTATGCATATATAATAAGTGTTTTCAAGAGGCTGAAAATAAAGCAGGATTATCCTGAACATGATACTATTAACTTGGGGAATTGGGCTTGGCGAGTTTTGTGCATGCTAATGTAGACCCATCCCTGCGCAGGAGCATCCTTCAGCTAAGAGAAGAGTAGGATACAAATACCCTTAATTAACCTTTATTTTTCTTCTCCTTAAAGTTTTTACTGGTTCTGACCTCCAGGTGTAGCTGGGTGTTACCACAGCAGAACAAGGCAGAGTTGTGCTGCTGGCTGACAGGGCTCCTCCAGCAAGCACCAAGTCAGTCCCATCCTCATCCCCAGACTGCATACACTGGCCTGAACAAGTGACCTGAAGGCCAGAGATTCTACCAAGGATTTAATAAGTTTGTCTCCATGTTGCCTTGGGAAGGAGGCTTCAGAATAATGCCAGAAAAAACCAGATATGGACTAGTTTCTTACTTGTTTTGGGACAAGAGACTATCATTCCCTGTGCTAAAGTGGCAGTCCTGCCTCTCAGAGCTGAGATGAGAACCAATCTGCTAGGTCTCACTTCACGCTGCTTTCTGAGGGATCTAGCAACACCATAAGCTAACATGTCCTCATACATCCCACTTTTTGCTGGTGTAGTTCAACAGTATGGTCCTTAAACATACCCATACAATTGTTGTGCAAGTTTGCACAGTGTGGTAAGTCATGAGCCCCCCTGCTGCCACTGCAATGCTCCAGCCTGTCAAGGCTTTTCCATCCAGACATTCAGAGCATCATGAGACGCATCAGACAAATCCTCCATCTTTCTAACAGACCCTCTGTAGAAGGGACCCTCTGGTGCAAGTAACACAAATAAATCAAAAACAAGTATGTATTTTAGGTTTAAGCTTGTATGTGGGTAACAGTTACTTTGGTGTCTGTTTAAAGATGATGTGCTGAAGCCAGAACAAGTGTATAGCTGACTGTTTCCGTGTGCCAGCATCATCCTAAATCCTCTTTAACCTGCATCATCTCAGCCAAAAGAAAAAGCAAGATCAGGATTTAAAGATAAGCAGCAGATTTGAGCAGGACCAATATAACAGCTGTGGTGGATACTTTTTATGCAAGTAGGTGAACAGGCACTGGGGCTGTGCAGGGTGTTTGAGCCTTAACTTCTTGTGCTCCCTGCTCTTGGGAAAAGCCTAAAATTTGGCATTTTCCTCAAGCTGTCTGTCAGCTTGCACAGATACAGGAAGATGTCTTTTGTTCTCAATGCCCTCACAGGCACTGGAACGGCAGCAGAACACTCCAGGCTCATTCCTTCAGAAAGCAGAGGAGCTCTGTGACCTCCAGGGATGCTTCTGGCCACCCAGTGCAACACAGCTCTTGCCAGCCAAGCACTCTCTGGATGTGGGTCTCACCTTCTTCGTTTGCACAGGAAGGCAGTAATAGCAGCTTAAAGCAGCTGGGCAGTGAGGAGAAGTTGAGGTCAGGTCCAACTCGGAGTCCCTGGTGTTGCTGATAAAACAGAAGCCAGCTGCCTCTGGCAGAAAAACCCTTTAAGCCACAGAAAGCATCTCCTGCCTCCTTGCTAGGAAGGCTTGCAAGTGGTGTTGAAACAATAGCAGGGCAGGATGTCCTCCAGTGAGAGCTAGAGAAGCGAAAGACTTTGCAAAGAAGGCTTTGCATGTGTAAGCTACCCTCATGCCACTGGGTTACAGCCCTTGTGGGGAAGCCCTGGGTCACAGCCTCACTCCAACTGCTACACAACAGCAATCAATGAAACCTCTGAGAAGAGGGAGATATCCCCCAGCAGAGATGCTCAGCAACCAGAGAAAGGCCATCATCATCTTGCCAGTTTGGGCAAATGGGCTGCAGCACCTGTCCCAAAGCACTCACACAATGGGTGCAGGATGAGGCTGTGAGGCTGCAGAAATAGTTCCCATCTCTTGTGCTTCAGCTGAGTGAATTGTGGTCTAGAAGGCACATGCTGTGAATCTAGGGGGGGAGAGAGTTGGTGCCATCCTCTTGCCCACCACCCTATGGCTTTGTCCTGAATTTTTGGTAATCCCTTTCTAGAGCACCTGAAGGTTTGCATATCCAAAAAAAGCCTGGCTGGCAATAAGTCACCTGAAAGGTGGAGACTGTACTGCTGTGCCAGGCTGTGACCCTGCTGCTGGGACCCAGGCAGCAGCTGAACTGGAGACAAGGCAGCTGGAGGGATTATCAGTATTGTAGATCTGCCCAGGACACAATAAAATGCAGATACTGACACAAATAATGATGAAACAAGTTCTTCAGGTGTAAAGATTGTGCAATTACACTGCATACAGTATCTTTATTTTAAAACTTAAAATATGGTGATATCTTGTAGGGACGAATAGAACAGAACAAAAAGCTTCAGAGAACCATTGCATTTATCTTACAATATTTGTACATATAAAAGTGTATATATGTATACATATGGGTATATGTGTGTGCATTTGTGAGTACATACACACATGTGCAAGTATAGTTATGCACATATATGTACATCCCTCTATATATAGATACATAGAGATATATCTATACGAATGGGTAGCCTTTCACATATATAAAATCAGTCATTCCAAGCTGGAACAGTAACTGGAATGTCAACCCAAGTCACCTGCTCAAGAGCAGTGACCACACTGGCACACCAGTTGCCAGTTCAAAAAGTTCAAAAATGTTCAAAAAGTTCCCTCATGGGGACATGTGACAGCTCACACCCACTATTTTTTCCACTCTTCAGCCTTTTTCCTCATAACAGTTTCTCCATCCATTCCTGCACTCCATTCATTCATTCCTGTAGGTGTTGTTCCTTGACATCCACAGCATCGTTTCTAAGCTACAGCTTCAAACCCTTCCAGCCAAGAAGCTGCAGGCCCTGGTAGCAGATGGAGGGTCAGAATCATACCTAGATATTAAGTCATGCTGATTTCACCAAAAAACATGGACAGCATTTATTTCTTGGTTGCTTATCCAATCACTCACTCACTATGTTCTTTTGGGGCTGGCAGCATTGTTCAGATCTGTCAACTGGGAGCCAGGACCTGGCATGACATCTTAAACTTGGGCACTGCTTCCCTCCAAAAAGCAGGTTCTCACTCCTACAGTGAGTCCTATCCCTGCTCACAAAGCCAACACACTCTGCTGAGATGAGGGAAGGAGCGGCCAAGTGTCCAGGCTTTGGAAACACAAATGGTTCTTTTCAGTATTGAATCTGAAAAGGGGAAGGTATGTTTCTAAGGTACCTCTCCATGCTGCTCAGGCAATGTGGGAGTCTGCTGGTAATTTCACAAAGCAAGCAAGGCAGGATGTGCCGAGGGAAAGGGAGGATGATGCTAACAAAAGACTCTAAATAGTGACAACACCAAAAGCAATAATGATAAAAGCAAAATCAAGCAGCTGCTTCCACTCTTCATGTCCTAAAAGGTTGTTCAAACAGTCCATGGCTGTGGATGACCAGTTGAGGATTTCTCAACTTTAGGTCACCTGTTCAAGGATGATAGGTCTGGACTTGTAGTTCTACAAGACAGTACCAACAAAAGACCATTGTGAGGACTTTGTGTGCAGAGAGGAGTGCCTGTCCAGGCTGCGCCCACTGAAAGCCTTGTAGTCTTTGCACTTCGACAGAAAACATGCAGACTTTTTGAAAGCTTCATGGAGATGCTTCTTGAACTTCTCACCCACAAAAGCGTAGATGACCGGGTTGAGGCAGCAGTGGACCAAGGAGAGCGCCTCAGTCAGCTCCATGGCTAGGTCTAGCCTTTGGCTCGTCTGGCAGTCGTCGATGATGGACATGTTCCTCAGAGAGTCCAAAAAAAGCACAATGTTGACAGGGGTCCAGGAGAGAAAGAACACAGTGACAACAGTAAAAACCAGTTTTATTGCTTTGTACTTGTTCTTGGTATGGCACTTCTGCAGGTTTTTCAAGATGCTGTGGTAGCAGAAAATGAGGACACCAACAGGGATTAGCCACCCCAGGACGTTGACTTCAAAATTACTGAAAGTCTTCCAGCCATAGTTGCCATCAGGATAGTGACGGAGGCATTTAATCTGGTCATTGTCATTCACTTCCTGGAAAAATATTAAGTCTGTCATTGATGCTAAAATAGCAACTGCCCAAACAACCAGACTGGTGATAACCCCAAGGGCAGTTGTCCGAATCCCTTGAACATGGAGAGAGTGGACTATGGCCAAGTACCTGTCAATGCTCATGATGGTTATGAAGAAGACATTGCTGTAGAAACCAATGAAGTAAATTGAGCTGATGATTTTACACAGTGCATTTCCAAAAGTCCACTGGCTCATGATGGAGTACTGAACCAAGAAGGGCAGGGAGAATATCAAGAGGAGGTCGGAGACTGTCAGATTCAGCAGATACACATCAGTCATGGTCTTGATTTTCATGAAGACTGTCAGAATCCAAACAACCAAAGCATTTCCCATGAGGCCTGTCACAAACAGTAGGGAGTACAGCACTGGTAATAAGGTAGATGCAAATGCTGGACCACTTTCAGGATGACAGATGATGTGTAGTTCCAAGTAGTCGAAGGCATATTCATAGGCTGCAGAGGAGTTAGGTGTTGGTGATGTGTAACTCACCTGTTCAAGGATAATGAAATTCATATGACCCAAATCCCACATTACTCTCTTAGTAAATATACTAGGCATGAGTCGGCTCACAGCAAGCTTCATGAGGGCAAAACAGATGTGCCACAGCTGTAGTACAGGATGCAAATGAGGAATGAACACGAGTCACTGGCCATCCCTTGCAAGACCCAGGTCGAGATCCTTGCATCAGAGTGGCAGAGGAGATCAAGGAAAATGCAGCTGTGGTGGTATAGGTTACCAGCATCCTCCTGCTGGCTCCATGTGGGGCCACGGCCCATGCCCGAGTCCAGATGGGGCACTGGGGCGAGAGACAGGGAGCCTCCCCAAACCAGCAGCGACATGGGAATGACCAGGAGGCTGAGAAACCTTGATATGGGTTTTGGGGTCTTATTTTATGATTCCTTCTGAAAGGAGAATGGGAGCAAGGCCCAGGGAGAAACTGACATGCTAACACTCATCTCCTAAAAGCTTTGTTTCCAGTTAGCTGAGTGCCAGAAAAGGGATGCACCAGCAGCAGTGACATGCCCCCTTCCTGCTCACCAGCCACTTGCAGCTCGCCTACCCCCCCAGCAGCAACCACCACATCTCTGGGCAGTACCTGTGATAGCAAACAATTAAAGAAGATGGATAGCAGCATCCCAGTCAGGATGTCTTCCATAGGACACTCCTAGGAGTGACACTACCTCTGCCCTCAAGCATAGCCTTCTTCCACAAGCACAGTCTCATCAGCTAAAGATATTTTCACTCTGTGTTTTGGTTTCTTTCCAGAGAACAACAATCACACTGATTTCTTCTAAACCCCCATCATCTCCCCCAGTACTGTGTCCACACAGGAAAAACCAGACCCCTAAGATGTGCTGCTGGCCTCGGCTTGCAGGTTGGCAGGGAGTGACTCACCGATATGTCCTCAGAGCCACTGCTGCCCAGCAGGTATGTCAAATTCTGCTCCATAATCCAACACTGTGTCTGAAAGAGTGCAAAAAAACTGTCTTTATATCACGTATTTTTAAAAGCAGGCATACCTTTTCATATATAGGCTGGCAATATTTACCTCAGCTTATGCTGCAATGCCCAGTCGCAGGCAAGGTCCTCAACTGTGGCGATGCCCAGTCCTAAAATAACTTTTCCTCTGTGTGACCTGTGCTACATGAAAGATGTATGAAACCCCAAGCCAGTGAGTTCAGCCTCTGTACTTAACACCTACAGAACGGAAATGTCAGCTTTATCTTCTATATGATCAAAATGTTTTCATTTTGAGCACTTACATTCTGCGGTGGAAGAGATCTGCAATTTCCTCCACGTCTTTGAAGTGTTCTTGTCTCCCACCTCTCCCACCTGCATGCCCTCTCCCACCTGCTGTCCCTGCTCTGCAGTTCCAGTGTCCAGGAGAGAGAAAGTAGTGCTGTCTCTGCTCTGCTCCAAGGACTTTTGGCGAAGATGGCTGAGGGGGATGATCCAATGATGCCAATAGCCAGCAATGGCAAAGGGCCCCATGTTTGCTTTAACATTTCATTTTTCCATAGAAGGCATCTTCCCTCCACATCTACCCAAGCACAGACAGGAATACCTAAGGGAAATGATCATAGAATCATAGCCATTTAGGTTGGAAAAGGCACTTAAGATCATTGAGTCCAACTGTAATCCTAACACTGCCAAGTACATTTGAACCTTTCTTCCCAGAACACTCACACTGCAGGATGTTCTCACAGACTAACACTGAAATAAAGCCTTGAACAGCACCAAATTCCCACCAACTCTGCCACAATACCTACTGGGTCCTCATCCAGACCCAACACAGCTTCCATCCCACACCTGTCTCCAATCTTCCTCACAACACAAGATACACGGGAAAGAGCAGCACTACTGAGCAACCGGCAACATTTGAAATGTGTGTTACCTCCTTAAATACTGCTGCTTCTCACTAGAGCTTGGTGCCATTACTGAAGTTCAGGTAAGTCACATCACCTTTTTGTTCGTTTTTGAACATACAGCACCCCACTGGGTATCAGTCCATAGATGTGCTGCTAGAGATCCCAATGTGGAATGGTCTGTTGTCTTTCTCAAATCCTTTGAATGTCCACCTTCACTCACCATCACTCCAAAGGCAGAGGGATAAATCCCTGTGAACCAAGAAAATCTGCAGCTATTGCATGTGAGGCAGTGGGTAACTTTCCTTGGCTGTGGTGGGCAGTGTGACATTAGGTCAAAGTTTTACGTGTGAGTCAAGACATGACAGCCAAGCTCTGCTGGGTATTAACTCCTACAATACCTGAAACTAGGAATTAAAACCAGAAACAAACTCTTTTGCCACAGGCAGTGTTACTGGCAGTTGCTGGCAGTGTTGAAGTGGGATCTCCACTGCCCTTATGCAGGTTTTAAATGCACCCACAACTCTATTAGTGTTAAAGTGGCATAGAATACAACCAGGAATTATTCGATGTGGAAGATGTGTCTACCATATGGGAATTTGGCAGTTCTGTGCCTCTCATCTCTCATGTCCTAAACAGAGGTGACAGGCTGTCAGAGCAGAAGGAACGTCTCTCCAGGACAGCGACATGGAGGGACGCGGCTCCCTCTGCTGGGCATCTCTGCAGAACTGAGGCAGATCCCTGCAGAGATGCGTGTGATCAGCGGTGCTGTATCACCTCCTCATTCATCATGAGGCTTATTTTAAGGGAGAAAACGCTTCCACAGCAAGATAAGAACCTGGAGATCGCTGTTGCTGCCAGGGTTTCATGCTGGATGAGCTCTTTCTTGGGATGCATGCCATTCAGCCAATATTGTTGCAGCCCATTTTGCTTCAGAAAACCAGAAAAGTGTCTATTGTTGCTCCACCCAAAGACATGGAATGAGAGGATCCAGCTACACCACCCCCAGCTCCATACAGAAATATTTCAAATGCATCACTTGAGTCTGTCAGCTTTACTAGAGTTAAGCTTACCCCTCTAAACAACCTACTTATCCAGTCCCATCCAGAACAGCCAGAAACATGCCAAAACAGCCAAGGGGGCTTTTTCAAAATGACACGTATATCCCACACAGCTTCCTTGTATAATCAATTATATAACAGATGATGATGCATTGGGTGTACACGGCCAGGTGTTGGTAGCAAGGGGGCTGCAGGGCTGCCTTATGTGGGAAGATGCCAGAATCTGCCCCCATGGTGGTAGTAGCCAGTTCCAGCTGACTCAGATGGCCCTGCCACTGGCTAAAGCTGAGCCCATTAGTCATATTGGCAGTGCCTCTGTGATTCAGAAACACTGTGCAACAGCAGCTGTGAAAGAGTGAGAACATGTGAGAGAAACGCCCTGCAGAGTCCACAGTCAGCGAAGATGGAGAGGAAGGAGGGGCTCCAGGCAGTGGAGCAGAGATTCCCGTGCAGTCTGTGATGACGCATGTTGTCCCTGTGTTGATCCACAGTGGAGCGAGATGTGAGGTAGGGAAAGAAGCACCAGGAGGGAAGGGGATGAGCTGATCTTCTTTTCCATGAGTTAGCAGGCAAAGTTGGGTAATGAAATAAAAGGCAGTCACTCACCCAAGGATGGAACTGCTTAACGAGAAAGGAGCTTGCCAAAGGGAAGAGGGAGTCCGTAATGAAGTGCTTTTGGTAGCCTGTGTGTTACATTTTCCTGCAGAAATAACTTTTCTCTTTCTTCAAGAGCAGCCACGAGGCAAAGCAAGCACAGGAGATGAAGTGGTTTGAGCATAATGGCTACTGCTGCACACAGGGTTTTCCTTCTAGGAACAGCTGGAGCATGATGTTCTGGACGTGTCATTCCTTATGTGGCCAGGCCATGGCAAGCAGGCCAATTCTTAGAAAAGCAGCTTGCCAAAGCCATTGCATGCTCCTCCCAGCTCCTCCAGCTGGTTTTGTTGTCGATAAGCAGTGTCTGGCTCTGGAGGCACAGCGAAGCCACAGTCTCAGGGCTGGCACTGGTCTAATATTGAAACGCTTCATTTTGGCACCTCACTTCTTCAATGCACTGGAAACCCAGCCTTCCTCTGCTCTGGGCCCAAGATGTGGATGAGCAAGTGGAAACACTAGTGGTAGAGGTAAGAGGGGGCAGTGCACATCTCATTCTGAACCACACGGTGTCCATAAGAAGCTGGTTTTGTGGGCAAGTGGGAGGTGTGAACTGAGGGAAGACATGAAAGCTGTCAGTTATGAACTGACCCTTCCACTGCCCATGTCTGACAGAGCACGCTGGAGCTCAGTGCTGGATACAGCATACAGTGCTGGAATATAGAGTACAGTTGCTGGAACTGAGTACAATTGTGGCGGCCCCAACTTCAGGCCATGGAACTGTTGGAGCAAGTCCAGATGAGGCCACAAAGTTGATCAGAGGACTGGAGCACCTGCCCTGTGAAGACAGGCTGAGAGCATTGGGGTTCTTCAGCCTGGAGAAGAAAAGGTTTTGTGGAGATCTCATAGCAGCCTTCCAGTATCTGAAGAGGGCCTACAGGGAAGCTGCAGAGAGACTCTTCATCAGGAACTNCTGGGCCTCGCCGCCGCCCGCCGCGCTCTCGGGCTGCTGGCGGCGCTGGGATGCCGGGCCGGGAGGTGGAGGTACGGCCGCACCGGACCGGGCCGCTGCGCCGGGCCCTCCTCGCTCGCTCTGCCGAGCAGAGCCCCGGGGCAACGCCCCGGTGGGAGGCGAGGGGGGCTCGCTGCGCCCCTTACGCTGCTGCGTCGTGTTCCGCGGCCTCGGGGCAGCGGCGGGGGCGGGGGGGCGGGGCCAGCCCCGGGGCAGGGGGTCCGGGNTTCAGGCCATGGAACTGTTGGAGCAAGTCCAGATGAGGCCACAAAGTTGATCAGAGGACTGGAGCACCTGCCCTGTGAAGACAGGCTGAGAGCACTGGGGTTCTTCAGCCTGGAGAAGAAAAGGTTTTGTGGAGATCTCATAGCAGCCTTCCAGTATCTGAAGAGGGCCTACAGGGAAGCTGCAGAGAGACTCTTCATCAGGAACTGCAGTGATAGGACAGGGGCATAAATTCAAAGAGAGGCAATTCAAAAATTTAGGGTAGATATTAGGAACAATTTTTTTTCGGTGAGGGTGGTGGGACACTGGAACAGGCTGTCCAGGGAAGCTGTGGATGCCCCATCCCTGGCACTGTTCAGAGCCACACTGGATGGGGGCTTGAGCAATGTGGTCTAGCGGGAGGTGTCCCTGCCCGCAGCAGAGGGGTTGGACCTAGATGAACTTTAAAGGTCCATTTCAACCGCTTAACATTCTACGATTCTATGTGGAACGGCCAAAAGCCGTGACAAACACGCGATCCGGGGGCAGAGGTGGCTGGAGGGGAGCCGGTTGGGGGCGGGTGGCCGCCGCTCGCCCCGTCCCCGCGCCCGGCTGCGGTGGCAGAGCAAGGCCGCGGCGGGCGAAGGGTTACGGGCAGCCGCATGCGCCGGGCGGGGCGGTGCTCGGGAGAACCATTGCTGGCTTGGAGTGTGCCCCACATGCTTCTAGTCTGTCCGTGCTTTCTAATCTGTCGTGATTCTGCTGCGCCGAGGGGCGCAGAAACTTGTTCTCCATTAGCAAACACCGTTATATGTTTATAATAATAAAAAACCTCTCGAAACACCAAAAAATCTTCACCCTGCCATGGGCTTTGTCCTTCCTGCCTCACTGTTTCCCGAGAAATGCGGTCGGCGGCAGCCGCTGTGGATAGGAAAGGCAGCCTCAGCTGAGCAGGCCTTGCTGCCCTGTTGGTGCGCTTGGGCCGGGTTTGGGTCTGGGCAGCTTTCCCTGTGGTAGTGGGGAAACCTTGGTGTACAGGGTAGGAGGGAAGGGCTGGAGGTGCTGCCAGCAGAGGTGGATGGGACTGAGGTAAAGGTACGGGTAGGTGGTGGGAGGGGGCCACCTCTTTCCTTTGCCATGGCAAAGAGTAACCAAATGGCTGCTAATACATTTGATGTTCAGAAAACTCTTTTCAACCACCACATTTCAAGGAGATTCTGGAACAGTCTCCCAGAAAAAGCAGAGGGACCAAAAACCACAAATAAAACTTGATCAGCCTCAGAGAAGGTCTGGAAAAGCTTCCTGTGCCCTAAGCAGCTGTCCTTGGCATCTGGGGTCAGCTCACTTCCTTTCCTATAATGTGATATATCAGCTGAAATATTTCCTCTTGTGCCATTCTTAATTAAATGGCCATTTAAAGTTCTATTCTTCCTCTTCCAGATGCATCCAGTCCTAAAGGCCTTTGTGTGCGGCTCCATCAGTGGCACTTGTTCCACACTCCTCTTCCAACCCCTTGACCTGCTGAAAACACGCCTGCAAACTCTGCAGCCTGCTGTGGATGGGTGAGAGGGCAGGGATGTGTGTATACGGGGCCTGAGAGTGCTCTACCATAGGCTTCTGCCTTATTTGCTGGCTGGGGCTTGGAGTTCAGAGTTGTAATTTGGGAAAGCAGGCTTTCTAAAAGAGGAATTGTGTTTTTATATCACGGAGAAGGATTGATATTTTGCTCCAGAAGAGGCAAAATGTCTGTTGCTGTGAATGCTACTGGAATAACTTGTAACCTCAACATTTGTTCTCATTTGAGAGACTGGTGTTTGCTGGAGTGGCTACCATGCAGTTTCGTGGGGTGTCCTCTGCCTGAAAAAAATCCTATATGGTTGTCCTATAATTTTTCATGCGTGCAGCTTGGTGTAGTCAACCTACAATCTGCTGCTGCTAACAAAGGGAATGAACAACTAAAAATGCTCATGGGAGAGGGCTCTAATGTGTGTTGCAAGTTGTGAGAAACAGAAGGTGATGGAGAAACCCTGGAAAGAGCAACCAAGAAAAGCAGACTGATGAGAAAGAGTTCCTTGGAGGTGCTGGGGTAATGCACAGAGATATGAATGAAAGGGATGGCTGTGGAGTACATCTGCCAACGAACAGAAGGAGATAGTTTCTGCAGTTCCTGTCTTGTCTTTCTTTCAGGTCTGGTCGTGCTGGGATGGTAACGCTGCTCTTTAGGGTTGTTCGTACTGAGAGTGTTCTGGGGCTCTGGAAAGGTGTGTCTCCAGTAAGTGGCTGGTTGAACTCTGACTTCTAAAAATAAGTAGATAAATAAACTTACTGTTTATTGCTAATTATGTCTGCCTGAATTGAAAGAGCCAACTCTTGTGCAATTATGAATGAAACCTCATGATTTAGATTTAAGGAGTTAATGTTGTGAATTTCACTGATTTGGTTATGGCAGTCTTGAGCAGCTGAACACTTGAATACTTTTGCAAATGTGGGGTGGCAACTGCATGAACTTCATTTTGGTTTGGAATATCTTGTTCCTAGAAAACTGCCATTGAGGAATGCATTAAATCCTGGCATCATTTGTCTCATTTGTCTGTCAGTGCCGTAAATGATTTCTACCTTACTTTCTTTCCTTGGTATGTTAGCTTTAGTGATACTTTTGTCTTCTACAAAATTTCCTGTCAAGTTTAACAGTCTCAGAAATGTTTTGTAGTACATTTTGTCTTATGTAAGCTTTTTCTTTCTTCATCTGCTTCTGTTTCTCCTGAAGTCCTTTGCAAGATGTATTCCTGGGGTTGGGATTTACTTCAGCACTTTGTACATGATGAAGCAGAAGTTTCTTGTGGACCGTTCACCCACAGCCCTGGAGTCTGTCTTTCTGGGTGCCACTGCTCGTGCAATTTCTGGGATTTGCATGTTGCCAGTGACTGTAGTGAAGACCCGATACGAGGTATGACTTTCCAGTTAGTCCCCTGTTAATGGTGTCACACACCTTCCTTGTGATGCAAAATAAATCCTTCTGCCTGGAGAAGGTTGCTGCCAGTTGGCTATGGCCAGGGATGTAGTCCTGATTTCATCTCAGTTCACATATTCTGCAGGAAATGATATTTAGTCTAGAAGATGAAATAGAATTCACCCTGAGATTTATAAGTTTCAGTTGTATACAATGTGTGTGTACAAATACAATCTTTCATATGTTACCTTCCTGAAGGATTCTTTTAAAGTCTGAGGTAGGTGAAACCCAATTTTGCCAATTTTTGGGTTGTCCTCTGTGTTGCCATCTTGGGCATCACATTAAGTTCACACCACCATTTGTTCAGATATTATGTCCTCAGGGTGTGTGCAGGCCTCCTGGACCTGTGCCTGGCACGTGGATGACTGACCTTTGTCTGCCCTTGCAGAGTGGAAGATTTGGCTATGGGAGTGTGTATGGAGCCCTGAAGAATATCTATCAGACAGAAGGGGCTCGTGGCATGTTCAGTGGGCTCACAGCAACGCTGCTGCGGGATGCGCCCTTCTCTGGCATCTACCTGATGTTCTACACACAGACCAAAATCCTCACACCTCAGGGTGAGAATGAATGTTGGAGGCTGGAATGGAAAATGTTCCTCTTCTCAGATCTTGCCCTGCAGCTGACAGCCTGCATGTTCTGCTTACTGCCCTCCACCTCAGTAGTTAAATTAGGCTCCTGTGGGGCTTTAGGGGCACTCACCTTTGCCTGTGGAGAACTGTAGATCTGTAGCTGAGGTCAGTGCAGAAATGGAGACTGGCCCTGAGTTGATAGATTGTCTTTATGAAGACTGATGCTTAAGTGGGTTAGTGAACAGTTGAAAGAGAGGGTGTCTTCAGCATTGCTTGCTGCTTCTGCTTGTCTCACATATTGCTCAGTGTCCACTGGACTGGGACTTCTCTGATATGAGAACTCACTGGGGCAACGTTTGTACAATTTTTTCTTTTTTGATTTTCTGTCAAATTCAGGTCCCCAGAAAGTGAGGCTTTTTAATTGTGCCAGCCTTTGACTAGTAGCCACTTTTCCCCTTGAAAGGTTTCTCTAGCTGCATGGATTTTAACTTCTCTTAGACTCTGATGTTGATTTAATCATTCAATAGCTTTCACTTTGTCATGCAGCATGAGCGTTCCTGGCCTGTATGGTGTCTGAATGTGTTCCCTTTGCTCTGTTGCAGACCAGCTGGATCCAGTGCTCGTGCCCTTGCTGAATTTTGGCTGTGGGATCTTTGCGGGAATCTTGGCCTCTCTAGCAACGCAGCCTGCTGATGTCATCAAAACACACATGCAGCTGTCACCCCAAAAGTACCACAGGACAAGCCAGGCCGTTGCCTTCATCTACAGGGTGAGGTGAATCACTTCTGAAATGCGCAATCACACCCTCAATTCTGATCCCCTTGCTCAAAGCACAGCTATGCTGGGGAAGTTGTTGCGTTTTAAAGACAGTGAACAAGTGTCAATGCTTCATCTGTTCTTGCAGTTGGACTCTTCAGTGTCGGCATTTTCAAGACGCTGAAGGGGGTCATGCTGTGGTAGATCAAGACTACAGTGTGCAGTGTGAAATGCTGGTTTCAGATAAAAACCAGCTACAAAATAATTCTTTGCCCTTGGGACATCAGAAGAGAAATGCATGTCCAGGTCTTTATCTCAGGAATGGGTTGGAGAAGTAGTCAAAGCCCACCTTTCCCTTCCTGTTGTCGCAAGGGCAGATCTTGGCAGGTTCGCTCTGTTTCCATATTGAACTCTATTCCTAAGCAGGAATCGTGTTTATTTGTGTGTGCATTTTTATGTACTTTTTTTTCTCAAATCAGAATGGTTTTTTTACTTCAGTACTTAGAAATCTCAGGTTTTAGAGAATAGCTAAGAGACTTTTGTAAATACAAAGCTCTGAAACAAAGACTAGTCATTTTCCTGAAGTGTCTGAAAATGATTACACCTTTGCCTTTTCTTTGCTGGATTTGAGTGTGGCTTTTCTCATCTGTTGACTCCACCCTGGCCTTCCTTTTTCCACTCACTGCTCTTCTTGCTTCCTTGGGTAGCCCTGCAATTGTGCAGTGCTACAGGTTCTTCCTAAACACTAAACGCTATTTAAGCCTGGGTCTTTCAGAGACTGATCTGGGTCTGTACAGCCTGTGTTTTTCTGTGTAATAAGCAATGAGAAATTAAAACCCTAGAGGCAGATTGTGATGAATTGCTGTTTGTCTCCTCCTGCAGGACTTTGGGCTGGTTGGCTTTTTCCGAGGCAGTGTGCCCCGAGCCCTCAGGCGCACTCTGATGGCAGCAATGGCATGGACGGTGTATGAACAGATGATGGAAAAAATGGGCTTGAAGTCCTGACTGAGCTGCATGAGAAAGGACCAGCTTCACTCCTTCTCCCGCTTGCTGTGATCAACTGGCACTGGGAAGTTCCCAGTTCCAAGGAGGAATAAGCCTTGCTCAGCCAGGAGGAAGAAAGCCCTTCTGAGACAGGGGATTAGGCCTTTTGGCAAGTGGAGGAAAGGAAGGATCAGATCTTTGCATTGTTTGATCAATGCATTCCAGAAGGACTGCACTTGCAGACTGCCATGGGAAGTGGCAGGGTTTTCACAGCCTGGTAACTTATGCTGAGAAGCCCCTTTTAAAAATAATTCTGTGCTCACCACCTTTATGCAATGAAACAGTGCTAGAGCAGAAGTGTTTGAGGAGAAAACGGTGATGGCAGACCCTGCCAGCCTGTTCCTTGCTGGCGTGGCCAGAAAGGCCACGGTGACCATCATCTGATATAGATCCTCCTTCCCCATACGCTTTGTTCTCACAGGGGAACACTCCAGGCCCTGGTGGGAGACTGGATGTGTCTTGTAATGCTTATATTGCAGGAGTGGGTGGAAGAGAAATTAAGTGCAGAAGAAAAGCTAGAAACATGGTTTCTGCCATCACTTTGTACTGTGTGTGATCACGGAGAGAGTAACGGAACCTCCTTGCTGTGTTACGTGTTACTATGTGATTGAGCATCTTAGCCCTCTTGAAATGTCCTTCTGCTTCTACAGGAGGGTTTGCACAGGAGTTAAGAAGCATAAGGCACTTCAAAATTGATTGCTACCAAAGTTCTACTTGTTCTCTGGAAAAAAAAAATGCTGCTGGTCTAACTATAGCAGGAACACTCAAGTGGGTTCTGTTGGGGTTTTTTTATGCAGTTGTCATAGAGACTTATTTGCTTCCTGTTTCTTATTTGTTAATCCCTGATCAACACCCTCAGTGTGAACTGGTCATTAGATGTAGCTTTTAGGGCCGTGGCTCATCAAGCATAAATGTATAATGGAAACAGATACAGATACTGGCACTTCAGATTTCTCTTAAAACAGCTGCTGATTGCGTGTGGAGTATGTTTTGGTTTGGAAAAAAAAGGTTGTTATTTCTGTAAGCTGTCTCCAAAGTTTGAGCCCTATGGGTGCTTGGTAGGGAATTTTAATTTCCGTAGGACTTCACACAGACCCTTCACATTTTCCTGGCTGATGCTTTTCTCTTATCAGGTAGTCCATGTTCGAGTATCCCTGAGTTTAGGCTTAGAGATAAATACACACTTTTCATCCTCTATGCCTTCTTACTCTTTCCTACTGTGTTACACAGACCTCACAGTGTGTGCTGGGTACTGCCTGCTCCCCTCTTCACTTGTGCCTCTGTGCATTGGGTCCCTTGCAGCTCTGATAGCATAGCCATGAAGCTGGCATGGAAATGTGCATCCTGTTCTGTAGTGTGCCTTGTAGAAAACATAGCTTTGGCTTTTATTTTCTTAAATATCTAGGGATATTGTCATTCACTTTAGAACCAGAGCACTTGTCTCTAAATATGAAGACATGACACTGTAGCTGTATGAACAACCAGTGCCACCTAGCTGTTGTTCATAAATTTTAGAGTGTATTTTGGACAATCACTGCCTGCCCTGGCAACTTCCCAAGCATAAGAGTAGAGGGAATGTGGGTTGTTAAAGGCGTTCTTTACCAGATTTCAACTCCAGGAAGGCTTGATGACTGATGTAAAGTTGAGTGAAGCGTAAGAGGACAGACTGGAGGCTTGGAAAGTGCTGCCTGTTTCAGACTCAGCCCATCTGTGAGGGGTGGCTGGTGCTCTTCAGTGCAGGAGTCTCCAAGAATAGTGGTGGAGAGTCCTGTGTACACGTCTATGTGTTAGCAGTAGAGCACTGCATCAAATTAGGCATGTGGCACATTATTTGCTAAATCCTAAATGTGAGCACCTGTTCCTTTCTTTTGCTGTTCCTTGTACCCTTAGTGGCCTGAACTTGTGACAGTGAGTGAAACCATGGTAATTGCACATCCTGCTTGTTTGTTATCCTGAGCACTACTGGCACAGAGAGCTGGGAGAACCAAGTCTGGGATTGCTGACCTGGCGGAATAAGCTGGCAATTAGATGAGTTACCTCATTTGTCCTTTATTCCTCTATGCATGGGATCAAACCAACATTGTGGTGGGAGCCCGAATTTGTTTGGGGCTTTCTAAATCTGGCATGTGAGTTGGATCTGTTGATCGTCCTGGGCTGTGGTAATGAAGGGCAGTGTGTGAGGTCACCTGCAAGGTGCTTCACACATATTTTGTTCCTGTTTTAGCAAAGGCAAAGCAATGTGCAACCTGTGCAGACAGAAGCTCTTAAAAATGAGGCAGGCAAGCAGAGAATGACAGCTAATCTGGAATTAAGTCAGGTCCTCATCAGAAAACTGAATTTCGGGAAGACTTTGGTGGCTTTTATGTCTCTGTACTCCTGCCTGGTCAAGTAACAAAGGAAGAAGTAGAGAATTTATTCCCATGTGCTAATGTTTTAAAGTCTACTGTGGGGTTGTTTGTTTGTTTTGAATCTAGAATTAGGCCTAAAGCAGTGTTAGCTTTTTGGTTGGGAAAGTTCTTCCTTTCTGCTTTGGTGCCTTGTTATTGGAGTAGAGTGAAAAACTATATGGTTTTTGGCTTGTGGATTAATCTGGGCTCCTCTGAGTTTAAGAAATAGAGAATCTAAACTACACTGTGTTTCTTCTACCATTGGTGCTGCAAATCCAAAAGCTTATCTACCTGTGAATTATGAATAGGGAGAATGAATTCTGTGGTGCAAGCTTGTTGTTTGTTTTTCTTTGTTATTTCTTTTGTCCGGTGTCATATATGGGGGAAGGGAAAGCCTGAAGTTCTGCTTCACTCTGTTCTGAAAGTTTTATCACATAGTCAGGCACAAGACTGTTTCCCAGCTCTGATCCTTACTGTCCTTCACTCTTTTCCCTTCTTCAAAAACATTCTGTTTCTGAAGTGATTTGTTGAAATTACTCCTTGATAGCTATAGCAAGTCAAGACAATCAAGTGTGTGGACTTGAAGTTTAGATGTATTCCCCTTGAGGTTTAATGCTTCTGCTTAACAGCAGATGGTCACTGTATAGCCTAAAGGTAAAGTAAATCAAATAAAAGATCTGGACAGAGATGCTTAATCACCTACCTCCTTCATGCCAGCAATTCAACACTAACAAGCTTGTCAGATAATCATTTCAAAAGCCATCTTAGCTTGGATTCCAGAGACAGTGGTGTGATCCCTCTGTGCACTTCAGGATCGCAGCTGGATCCCTCTTGGACTGACCTCTGTTGCTGGCAATGCACTGTTAGTGAACGTGCACTGTCTCTGCTTGCCCCTGCAGCTGTGGCTAAGAACACAGCTGGCTGGCATGTTGAGGCAGACAGTATTTAAGTGAGTTGTAAGGACACAAGAGAAACAGTCTAGTTATTCATGCTTTAGAAACTTTGTGTTTCCACTCTTCCTGTGCGATGATTTCTTTGGGTTTTTTTTTCTCTCATTGTTTTAAACAGAACTGGAGCTTTGGAACATTGCATAGCTTTGAGTATTGTGAGTGTTTATGCGTCTATATAAAATATTTATTTGAGAAGGTGTATTATATGTTTCTATTAAAAACTGGTTGCTGAAATGAAGGATGTAATCTCTTCAGTGTTTCTTTAAAAAAAACCCAACAAACAAGCCCCAATACAATCAAATGCACGAGGGATTGGATGGAGTAGAGGCTTAAGAAGGCAAAAGGAGTTTCCCAAGAGGACAGGACTGTTGCATGTGTTCAGAGCCCATATAAGGCAATGAATATTCTCTTTTTCTGTGGTGTATAATATGCACAGGTTGTGCTAGTACAACCTGAATCAACTTTGCTTAAATGGAAAAACCACACAGCAATGGGGAATGTTGTGTTTTGTACAGCTTCCTCTGTCTGCCTGCTGTGTATACAGATAGATGGAAGTTGAATCCCTGTACTAGCTGGTGAAATACCTGCCTTCAGGAGAGTGAGGTTTTAAGCTCTCTGTGGAGAGACTGTTTTTAGTCTCCTGCTGATCAGGTTTTTGCTACTCAGGCAATCTGATCTCAGCAGGGGACCAGAAATTGTGCCTAGGACACAATTGTCTCTTGCAAGGCATAATGCAAGGGGATGCTGAATTGCTGGGATCTCCTCTTGCTGTCGCAGTATGGTCCTGGGGTTCAGTAGCAGATAGATTGTGCTAAGCAAAATGTTGTTGATACTGAAATGTGCATCTTCCAGATGTGAAGATTCCAAACCTCTTCTCTTTTCTTGCTTAGATGATACATTCTCACATGGAGCAATTTTCACAGAGGGTTATCCGTGTGTAACAGACCTACCAGACAGTCCTGAGGTGCAGCTTTGTGCCAGCTGAACCTGAATTGCTTCTGCGGGTTCCTGATAGCAAGTTAGGCCTGGGATAGTGCCTGCTCCTGCTCACAGGGCTCCCCAGAACTCTCCTGCTGCTTTGGAGAACCACCTCCTGTGCAGACAGTGTTGCTGTCCATGCTGCTGACAGCTGCCCCAGCTGTGAGAAGAGATAGCAGACAAGCTCACTAACCCTTCTGGGTGGTGGAAGGTGGGGAAGATTGAAAGTTTAAAGGCACTGTGGTTGTAACAAAACGTTGAGTTACAGATCTCCCCTTCACATTAGAAATGGGCAAACACCTTGCTTGCTTTTTTAATTTTTAATGAGTTATGTGCTATACATAAGCACTGACACCAGAATTGAGCAGAAAAGATTCCTCATCCCACACAGACACATATATATGTGTACTTTTGCAGACTCCATGTGGAGCTCTTGAATATGCTTTTCCCTTCTGGCTTTGGTGCTTATTTCAAAATAGAAGGCTGATTTTCCACATTGCACCATTTATTAATTTGCGATTGTATCACTGTACAATGCTTTAGGAGTTTTTATCATAATGTATTAAGGAGTTTTAGTAAAAATGGCAAAATCCCAGTAAGATGTTAAAATGAGACGTCTGCAAGTTTTGTAACAGATGTTAGGCAATTCTACTTTGTAGAAGTAGAAATAAGAAGGGAAGAGATTTGCCAAAGTATGTTTTCCCAAAACATGCAAGAAGTAATAACAAACCTTTGAAAAACAAGCCAAAATGGAATTTACAGGGAAGCACAGTAACATTAGTGCAGTTTCACTGAAGGTGGATTGATCTTCAAAGTTCTTCTTTGCCTCCTCCAGGGGTGCCACACCATCTCTAGGGTGACACCCACTGTCATACTTGGTGGGGAAGATACTTCTGGAACCTGAACCTCTTCCTCAGAGAAACAATTCAACCCTTTCATTGCAGGAGCTGTTCTGGCAGCACAGGATCCTCCTCTGCAGCCGTGTGAGGAACCTTCTCTCCCAGCACTGGGGATCCTGGTACAGCCCCTTACTCAGAGGTTTCCGGTGAGGGCTGCTGCTCTTCGCTGCAGCCTGGGCTGGCTCTCTGGGAGATGTTCTTTCTGGAGCTTTGTGACCACCCCAAGCACTCTAAGCTCAAGGTCCTCAATGCACCACCCAAAAGCTGGTGGTAGCTCTGCAATGCTTCTCTCTGCACCCGTGGACCCCCAGTCTTTGTGGCACTGCAGGAGGACCAGTGGCTCAAAGCCCCTTTCCCTGGGTTTGCTTGCTGCTGAGAAAGGCTGTTCCCAGGGACTGCCCACAGCTCTGCATGTAGTTGTGTAACAGATTCCAGTGTGAACTTTAGACCAGGGATAAGATAGATACACTTTCACCTGAGGGACATGTCCATTAGTAACAGAGTTACTTATGTCTCCGCACACAGAGAAAAAACAAAGAGCGCTTTCAGGTTATTTAAGGAAATAATTAGAAATACTTCACTGTCAAGCTTCATGACAACTTTTCCAAGCCCTCTCATGGGCTGTGGGCCTCATGGTCTACCAGAAAGGGCCCCAAGTGTAACAACAAGAAATAAATTAAGTATTAGAGATGCCAGAGGAGTCTGTAATGCTTACCAGTGGCACTCTTTTGAAAACATCATATTTACTACAATATTCATTACTTAATTTCCAATCATTATGTTCAAATACATTTTTAATACAGTTGAGTTTCAGTTGTGCAGAAGAGCTCTCCAGACTGAATCAATTGCACACGCCACGGTAACATCACCACCACCCCTCCTCTTCCCTCCCAAGCTCATAGTCACACTGCTCCTGTCTCCTTAGGAGAGACACAGGTTGCACATAGCCCCATCAGCTCAGCTCTCGCTGTCCACAGTGCACTTATCAAAGTGCCACAGATGTCTGTAATCTCTCAGGCAGTAATAGTTCATGCTCTTGCTGAGTGCTCACTAACCTGTTGCTGAGCTTCATTTTACCTACTTTGTCACCACCATGTGACAAGTGTTTGAATTACTCTCTTACAGAATACTCTAAAGCTGATCTGGTAATTTTGCTGATTAACACCATCTAACGAGCATGCAGAAAAGAAGAATAGAGAGCCATTTTCCAGGACACAAAGAACATACATGAGATGATGTTGTAACCTGCTGCTTAAGCTATCGTCCCTGACAGTAACTCAGGGCTCAGACATCAAAAAGAAGCTGTCAGGAGAGTCCAGGCCCAGTCACAATGCTGTGCTTATATGAGGTTAAAATAGAGGAGGGAAAATTAAAGGAGCGCTGCTGTTAGAAAGATGTGAAAATGAATTGTCACTTCCAGAAGGCACTGGCAACAGTGTTTCCACAGTCCAGAAATCTGTCCAGAAATGTATCCAGATCTTGATGATAGCAAGCATAGTAAAGTAAGTATCACGACTTTTCTTTTTTTCCAAGAAATTCAATTCTCAGGCCTGTGTCTGCTTCCAGAATAGGACAGGGAAGATGAGAAAGATGATGAAGATTCTTAAATCTCATCACTTTCTGTTGTTTCTTAAAAACAAAAAACAACAAAAAACCCGAAGCCCGACAACACACACAAAAAAAGGGCAAGCACCACAAGAATATCTACTGCAGAACAAGAATGTGTAAGTATGCCACAGGATGCTCCGAAGCAGCCCCAGAATGATGGAACCACAGAATCAGTTCGCTTGGAAAAGACCTCTGAGATCACGGAGTCCAAGCCATGACCACACACCACCCTGTCAACCGCACCAATGGCACTGAGTGCATCGTTCAGTCTTTCCTTAAACACCTCCTGGGACGGTGACCACCACCTCCCTTGGGCACCCCATTCCAATGTGTAATCACCCCTTCTGGGAAGAAATTCCTCCTGATGTCCAACCTAAACCTCCCCTGGTGTAACTTGAGGCTATGTCCTCTTGTCCTGTCGCTTGTTTCCCGGGAGACGATGCCGACCCCCAGCTGGCTACAGCCTCCTTCCAGGCAGTTGTAGAGAGCCATAAGCGCCGCCCGGAGCCTCCTGTTCTCCAGGCTAAACACCCCCAGGCTCCCTCAGCCGCTCCTCATAGAACTTAGACGCCAGACCCTTCACCATCTCTGTTGCCCTTCTCTGGATTCGTACTCCCGCAAATCCCACAAATCCCACAAATTTCTTTCAGAACCAGCGCCGGGAAGGGGCCGGGAGGAGCGGGTGCAGCGGGATCGCGCTCGTCCTGGGGTTCCCGGGGAGGTGCCGTTGGGGGACGGCGCCGCCGGCGGAGCCCCGCCCTCGAGGCGCCCTATTGGCTGGCGAGGCTATATATAGGCGTCAGGGGGTGGGCGGACTCTCTTTCGGCTCCGCGCCGCCGGGGCTTCTAGACGGCGTTGTCAGCGTGAGTTGGGGCCGCCGGGCGGAGGGACAGGGGGGTGGTGGGGGCCGCGTTTCCCGCCCTGCAATAACGCCGGGGGGTTCTGCCCGCCCCGCTGCGCTGCCGGCAGCCGGACCGGGCCTGGCCAAGCGGCGGGGAAGGCCGAGGCCTGCCGGGGGTAGCGCGGGAGGCGGCCCAAGATGGCGGCCGGGGCGGCTGGACCGGCTGGACCTCGTGGCGCGTCCCCGCCGGGCTGAGCCGGGTCCCTGTGCCCGCAGGTTCCCTGTCGTTGCTTCCAAAGGGAAACCCCACAATGTCCGGAGGCCTCGATGTTCTGCAGATGAAGGAGGAGGATGTCCTCAAATTCCTCGCTGCCGGGACCCACCTGGGAGGTACCAACCTCGACTTCCAGATGGAGCAGTACATCTACAAAAGGAAGAGCGATGGTAATTAGGCGGGATGGGTGGCCCGGGTTGGGCAGCTGGGATCTTGTGGGCACAGCGGCGGGGAGCAGGAAGGTGCTTGTGCTGTTTAGCATGGCTTCTCCATGGCCTGAAAGGAGCAGATGCCTTTGCTGACCAAAAGGTGTTAACTCAGAGAAATAGAATGAAATGCGGATTTTTGAACAATTCTACTAGTTCTTGACTATCTTGATTGTGGAATGTGGTAAATCAGTCACAGCTGGTTTGAGCAATTTTGCTAGTTCTTGACTATATTAACAAAATGGTTTTAATATTCCAGTAATGATTTCTCCTTGTTTGCATTGGTCTTCAATCTAAGCTGCCTTTTTTTTTTTTTTTTAAAGATTAAAACTCATACCAGGCGTAGGTTCTTGATGACAGATGCTGGAATGTGTGACATTAAAACCATAAGGGGAGGATTTTCCTTGGAATAACTTTCCACTAGGTAGGCTAGGATGAGACTAGGATGTCGTCATTTCATAAAGGACATTGAGGTGCTGGGGCATGTACAGAGAAGGGCAGCAAAGCTTTTGAAAGATCGGGAAAACATCATGAGGAATGATTGAAGGAGTTGGGTTTGTTTAGTCTTAAGAAGAAGAGGCTCGGGGGGACCTCATCATTCTCTACAACTACCTGAAGGGAGGGGGCAGGGTCTTTTACCTGCCAGCAGTCAGAGGACCCAAGGAAATGGCCTTAAGATGAGACAAGGAAGAATCAGATTGGATAATAGAAAAAAAATTTTCACTGCTTGGTTGATCAGACAGTGGAATAGGTTGCCCAGTCACCTTTAAGAGGGACCTGGATATGGTGCTGGGTGTTATGGTTTAGTGGTTACAGTTACTGTGCTGGGTGAACAGTTGAATGGGATGATCTTAAAGGTCTCTTGCAACCTTGATGATGATTCTATGAATTTTGGAGTAACCACAGTCATGTGACAGGTTTAATGGCAGAGGAATGCTGTCCTATTTTAGGATCTTGTATTTGCTGGTTGCTCTAAAGCCTTTTGTTGCCAACAGGTATTTACATCATCAATCTGAAGAGGACCTGGGAAAAGCTGCTCCTGGCAGCTCGTGCCATTGTTGCCATTGAGAACCCAGCTGATGTGAGCGTCATTTCTTCCAGGAACACTGGACAGGTATGGACGTCAGGAAGCCTGCAGTCTTGGGAGCAGGACTCCCCTGCCATGCATCATTGCCTGCCAGTGACAGCTTGGTGATAATAGGCAATAACACCAGTTTTAACTATAGGAATGCTTTCTGTAAACATGGTTTTTGTGTTGCACTTGGCAGCTTAGAGCAGATGAGTTGAAACCCACTCCCCCTTTCAGGGCATTTGATAACTTGTTTTTCTTCCATAGCCTTCTTCCTGTTGGATTGCTGTCATATTAGTGGTCAGTCCCCTGGTGGCCCCTTCCTCCCTGAAATACTGTGTGTCATTGGCACTGATTTTTTGGGGACAGTAAGCATGTGATACAAAAGTTGTCAAGGAAGAAATTTTCTCTGTTACTGAGCAAGGTATATTTGTAATTTTGACCCTAAATTTTTAGCAAAAACATTCTGTTGTAGAAGGTGATAACCTTTAAATCTCATTAGTCACTGGAGTTTTTGAGCTTAGTTTCTTTAGGTAACTGCAGGTAGGGCCACAAATGTTTAGGGGAGATTCAGGGGTGGGTTTCTGAAAGAAAAGCTTGGCTTCCTGTGGGTTTGATGTGCACACTATTAAAGCTTGATGCTGAGGTCAGTTTCTGGCCGATGAGCTCTCAAGTGTCGGAAGTGTGCGACAGCAAAGGATGGCAGGGTTTTCGCTAACACCAGGAGAGGGGCTCCCTCTAGGACTGGAGTTTGATAGTAGGCCCTGCCACATGCCTGAGAAGTTGGAAGCTGTTGCAGTTGAGTAAGAACTGCCAGCTGCAGTTTAATGGACTGAGCTACAATTTGTGTGTATTTACTATTGAGTTTTTCTGTAGTTCCTTGAGGCTCCTGGATGATGAAAGGATGTAGAAATAATGGAAGAAAATGTGCTTTGCTTTTTTTGTAAGCTTTTTGTTTTATTCCCCCATTCATGATCTGATTATGAGAGTTTAAAGTTGAGCTTGCCAATAACTTGAGAAGGGAAGGCTTTTTTCCATATCCTGATCTCCCACTTTGCTGGTGAAATGATCTTTTGAACTCATGGTGTAGCTCTTGTCAGTAACATTTTTGTCTCTTTCTGAGGTGGTGAGCCCTGATTTCACAGGAATTGAAACAAATAGTTCAGTTAAATTTCATGCATGTTCACTGACAGTGACCTGGTTGAAAAATGCAGTTTTCTGGCTTGGTTGAAATGCACTTTTCCTGCTTCACCTTTGCCGTGTCCCTTTTGCAGCGTGCGGTTCTGAAGTTTGCTGCTGCTACTGGGGCTACTCCTATTGCCGGGCGTTTCACCCCCGGCACCTTCACAAACCAGATCCAAGCAGCTTTCCGTGAGCCACGGCTCCTGGTGGTTACGGACCCCCGGGCTGATCACCAGCCCCTGACGGAGGCATCCTACGTCAACATCCCCACCATCGCCCTGTGCAACACCGACTCCCCGCTGCGCTACGTGGATATCGCTATTCCCTGCAATAACAAGGTAATGCTTCATTCTGCCATTCCAGGCAGCTTCCTCCAGAGCGTGCCCTGGGCTTCCAAGATGGATGCTTTCTGCAAGGGAGGGTTGGCTTGTATCTCAGCTGTATCCCTGGGGGATGAGCTAATTAATGTCTCCTGCAAACTGGCAGGCAGGAGGGGAGGAGAAAGTAAACTGCACACAGTTGGAGCTTGGAGCTGAGGCTGGTTTCTGGCCAAGGAACTCTCAAGTGTAGGACGTGTGCTATAGTAACCTGGCAGGATTTTTCGCTGACGCCATGAGGGTCTTTGTGGCCCAATGAGTGGAGTTTGGTAGTCCTTCTTGCCACAGATAATGAATATGAATGAAAGATAAAGTGAACTGATGGAGAAACTGCTCTGAAACATTACCTTGCCAGAAATCACCTAAAAGGTAAAGTCTAGGAAGATGAGAAGCTATCTTTGATCTTTACGTAGATGTCAGTCACCAAAACTAGTGTAAGCCACATGTGAGGATGTGTGTAAGCTTTGTTTATTTGGTCAAGTTTTCAATTTCTTCATTCTTGAATATGTGGTGAGCATCATCTCTTTCTTTTGGATGAGATTCACATGGGGGTGGTGAGCCACATGAAACTCCATAACAGGAGAGTTACTTCAGGCCATGTTGTAATGGCACCATGACTTCTGAAAATGTCAGAGGGAACTTGAAAAGTTGCCCTGTTTTTGAGTGCAAGTACGTAAGTTTGGCATTGGCAAGTAATGTCTTTCTCCAAGCAAGAACCTTGGATTGGGTGCAAATAAGTCTTCTGCTCTTTCTGCAAAGATTTAGCTTTACAGCTACTCTTACTTCCTTCTGTTCCAGGGAGCCCACTCAGTGGGTCTGATGTGGTGGATGCTGGCTCGGGAGGTCCTGCGCATGCGTGGCACCATCTCCCGTGAGCACCCGTGGGAAGTCATGCCTGACTTGTACTTCTACAGGGATCCCGAGGAGGTAGGAGCCTCATGGCAGGAAGTGTGTCTCAGGTGTTTTGCTTTGCTCCTATCCCATGGTCCCGTGTGTCTGCTGTCGAGGACAGGTTTTACCAATACAATGATTGCACTTCACACTTTATTGTGGTGGTTGGTTAATTGTATTGCCAGTTGGTGCCTGTTGTCTGATATTTGGTAGTATGGGATGTGTTCCTGGGAGACTCAGGCTGGGCTCTTCCATTGCAGATTGAAAAGGAGGAGCAGGCAGCTGCTGAGAAAGCAGTGACAAAGGAGGAATTCCAGACCGAATGGACAGCCCCGGCACCTGAATTCACTGCTCCTCCTCAGCCTGAGGTTGCAGATTGGTCTGAGGGAGTGCAGGTGCCATCTGTGCCCATCCAGCAGTTCCCTACAGGTCAGTTTGGGGAGGTGTCTGTGGGAGGGGGTGAGGGGGGGTGTTGTGGGTGGAAGAAGCTGGGGAGCACTAAGTGGTGTTGTGTTTGTGATTGCAGAGGACTGGAGTGCCCAGCCTGCCACTGAGGACTGGTCAGCGGCTCCCACAGCCCAGGCTACTGAGTGGGTTGGCACTGCCACGGAATGGTCTTAACTTCAGCCCTGCTGTACTGTGAGAGAAATAAAGGCTGATTTAGTACACGCTGTGCTGGTACTGCGTTGGTAAAGTTGTTGGCTGGTGATGCGTGGGTAGCATGGGGCACAGTCCCCAGGCAAGAATGGGGTGTCTGTGACACCCTGCTGAATGGAGCTGGGGGCTGTGGGCTCTGTCCCTGCCTGCAGCAGCTCACTGGGCTGCCCCTCCTGTCTGCATCAGTATCTGGGGCTGGTTTCACATTTCCTGCCTTCCCTCGCTTGCCCCGGTGAGAAAGCAGCAGTGTGTGTGCTCTGTGGAGAGGAGCTGGTGACATGGGGCAGAGCAGTTTGCTTTTGGTTGTTTTGTTTTTGTTTCTTTTTTCTTTTTAGCAGCCCAGCTGGGTCCACCCAAATGAGCTGTTTTTGTCATTCTGCTTGGGGTTTCACAAGTTTGCAGGATGAGGAAGGTTCTGGGAACCTGGTGTGGGAGGTGGCCTGAGCGCACAGTGTGGAGAGTAGAGCCCTGGATTGGGAGCTGCTCCTCTGATGGAATCCCAGCTTTAGCATCGGCATTGCCAGTTCCTTCCTCAAAAATACTCCAGGAATCTTCAGGAAAAAGCCACCATATTAATTCATCTGCTTTAACTCTTGAGGATTGTGTTGCTGTGATTATGAGCAATAATGGGAGGTAGACCCTTCACCAAGAGCAATGGGCTTTTGTTGGAGGTGAAGATTGTTCAGATTGGATCCTTTTTTCCATATTGGTGTGGTCGCAGATTCTCCTTTCTGTACCTTCAGCACTGTCAATCAACCTTGTAAAGAATGTTTTCTCTTGGCACATGTGCTCTTTTCATTTTACTGTAATAGTGCATTATTAGCAGTAAAAAAACCTAAAGCACATTATGCATATTACTGCACAGTATCTGTCCAAAGGAGACTGATCTTTCTTCCTCCTGGTCTTTACCTATTACGTGCAAGGTGACTAAAGATTTTGTTAATAATGAACACCATTTAGCTGAGAGGCAGGTGAGCACTTCACCATTAGTTCCTGAAAAAGCCCTCCCTGTTCTGTTTGTGCACTGTGTTCCTCAGATGTGTGCTTGTGGCACATCCTCCAGTACTTTACTTTCCAGCACCCATGGTGGGAGGCCCCTTCCTGCCACCTGAGATCTGTCACTTGTGTGTTGGGTGGGTTGAGAGCCTGGTCGTTTTGGGACTATGGTTGGGCGTTGTAGCTGGATTGAGAACAGCCTGTTCAGCACCTACTGATTGACTCCCCAGATGTGAGAAGGCCCCAAAAGATTTGTTGGCCTGGACTTTGTTTTCATTCTGCCACATTAAAAATTTGCAAACTCAGGGCATGGCCTTACACTGAGTCTCTGCTATTACTGTTTAACCATTGTCCCTTTTCTTTATCTGTTGTGTCACCTCTTCGTGCTAGTGAGTATGTAGAAGTCATCAGACAGCTCCTGTGCAGGCGATGGTGCTGTTTTAAATCAATCAGTTCTAAGTACTTGCTACTGAAATACTCCTGGTGTGTTTCTGGAATGTGGTTTTCATTTAAGTATTTCCTAAAGTATCCCTTCGACTTTCATGATTGTCATTCTTAGAACTGAGGACTGGCAGTGACAGGTAGATCTGCACAGCCCGGTCAGGAGGCAGATCTCTGCATGCGGATTCAGAATCACCTTGTTGGGGTAACTGGGGTAGAGTGGGAGAGCACTGCAGAGGGGATGAATAGCAGCCTTTTAGAAAAGGAGGCAGCCTTGGCTGTGACAGCAGAGGACGCACTGCAGGAAGGCTATGATCCTCAGCATGCCAGAGGCACAGGGAAGGAAAGGTCTGGGCACAGGAGTGGAGACAGCAGCAGAGACAGCAGAAGATCCTACATCTGCTAGAGCTTCCCCTGAGGCAAAGACCTGGCAGATGTACTCTATTGAGGCATTGTGGAGGAATAGGGAGAAGTGGTAGGAGCAAATCGTAGAGACACTGGCTTGTTTATGACTGCATTTTTTTTCTGGTAAGTGCAGCGTTGATGTTGAATAAGGCCAGCAGAGAGCTTGTAACAGTGTTGTTCTGGATTGATGTGATTTGACCCAAAATGGCTTAGGCAGAGCTCTCTGTATAGTGACAATTTCCATTGAGGGTCATGGTAGTGTTCCCTTTCTCAGTGACCACCTCTTTGTACTTGATTTGGGTTGATGGAGCTGGGTTAAATGGGGCTAGGTGTGCTTCTTAGGATAGCCTTCTTCAAGAGTTGGTGGCTGGTGTTGCTGAGCATTGTAGAACCCCTCTGGAGAAATGAGCTGTTGGGAGTCCTTGCCAATATGCTACTGTGTGATCCATGAATCTCTCATACACATGTGCTTTCTAGTTCCCTCCCTAATTTGTATGCCATCATTCACAGATGTTCCTTTTCCTTTCCAGTCATTTCTTTGCCCAAATAATCACAATATTTTTAGTATCTGAGTATTATGGTAGGATTATACCAAGGCCTTTCTTTTGTAGGAAGCAAAGGGTTTTGTGCACAGTTGAAGAGATTAATCTCTCTACTTAAATCCAGGCTGCAAAAATGTTCCACTCTTTGCATCTGTAGTCTGTTTTGCTTTGTGAAACAGTGAAAATTGGCTGTAGGATGTTTGGTGCTGACTTTTAGGAGTATGGGGTACTCACATTGTGAGCCTGTTTACTGAAGTCAGTGCACCATATAAGTAAGCATGCAAAGGGAACTGAGGTGTGTGTGATTGACGAATTCACCTCACTGCTCCTCTTACGAGGCTTCCTCGCCACCCAGGACTATGAGCATGCAGTTGGAGTGGATCTTGTAATATAATTTTTTTTTTCTTCATTGGATTAATAGCATTTTGATGGAGGTAGACTCCATGGAGTAAAGCACATGGTAAATTTGCAACTGTCATGAATGCAGCACTCTCCAAATCTGTGTATCTTGAACCTTCTTTGTACAGATGAAGTATCTTGAGCATGTGTGTCCTGGCAGAGGGAGAAAAAAGAAGAACATTCCATATTTATTTCATTATTGCTGTAGGACCAAGGTGTTGCTGGAGAGTCTAGCCAATGCTTGGCACTACCAGCTCTCAGCCCTTGCAGCCTAGAGCTTGTGAAAACCCCAAAGCCTCAGAGTTGGGGAAAACGTGATCTGCACCGAGTCTGTATGGCAGGTAAAGGTAGAACAGTGTTACAGTTGTATGTAGCACTGTGAATGAAGAACTTCATTGATCATCAGCCCTGCAAAGAGGCAGACTGTAATAAACACCTTGGGCTTGCGTACAATCTTGCTGTGTCACAACACTGATTTTCTCAGTTTCTTACTTTGTGAGGCACTGATTTCTGAACCTGTTTTTATTTGTTTTTTTTAATACTTGTGATTTTAAGAATACTCACTGCCATTTTTCTGCTGTCCAACTGTCTTGGGGTGATTTTATGGTGTGTATAGGAAGCATGTAATTTTTATTTGTACTTTATTCATTTATACACTCAGTAGTCACTGATGAAGAAAGCTACATAATGAAGATAGCTTTTTGATGTCTCTAGCTGAAAGAACATGTCTTTTCTGGGCTGCTGCTTAAACCCTCAGTTTATAAACTGTTAATAAAGACTTGAGTTTAACCGGTGTGTCTTCTCATGTGACAGAGTCCTAAATATTTCTGTGAGTCTTTGTTTCACTGGCTACAAGATTGCTTTTACTAGTACTGTTGAAGCATGAATAAAATAAATTCTAAAGGGACATAGGATTCATCCTTTGAAATTATGGCTCCCTAACCCTGCTTTGGTAGAAAACCTTAGTCTTCCTGCTAAAGTGCCATTGCACCACATGCAGAAGGGTTCCTTGGCTTGAGTAACACAACTCACTTTTCATTTTGGTACGGTCTTGCTGGTGATTTGGGCAGGACAAGGGGTACCACAGTGCACAGGGACAGCCTGTGCCCACTACCCTTAGTATGGGGCTTGGGGTTTAGCAGCTCAGAAGCGGGGAACAGGATGTATTGTATGGGCCAGAACTGGATGCTGAGGACTGAAACAACATTTTGGGTGCTCAAGGGGCTATACATTCTCCCACTGCCTATGTGGGTCAGGTTTAGGGTTTTGCAAAGCAGGGAGCTCAGCATGAGAAGTGTGGCACATTGCAAAACTCGGAGCTGCTCTGCCACGAGGATAGTTGTGCCAAAGACTGGGGCAAGCTTTTGCCATACCAGGGCATGCTGGCGCTGCTCCATCCTGTGCTGCAGCTGGGAATGTCAGGGTGCAGCCGTACAGCCTGGAAAGCTGCTGTGAAGCTCAAGTTCTCACCTGGAATGCTGAATTCGTTAGCATTGCCCAAAGAACTGGGTCCAGAGTGTTTTCCATCTTACCTGTGGAGAGCCTGGGGGATGCTCAGTGAAGGAGATGGTCTGGATGTTTGTCTTTCGGGTCTGAACTAGGTCAGGACGACCACACCAGCCTTTGCCACTCAGACGCTGGCATGGCGACAGAAGTGGCTTTCCGGGAGCAGGCAAACACCCGAGCATCGCTCCCACCTGGCAGGTGTTTGGAGGATGGTGGGGCGTTGCAGAGCTGCAAAATACGAGTGCGCAGATCACTTCCCAGTCTCCAGTAGATGGGGCTGTTACTCCTGGTTTGTCCTTATGTCGGCCGCCGCTGGCAGCGTGGCAGGAGAGCTGGACAGAGCGGACACCCGGGGAGGGAAGGTACAAAGCTGCCCCTGGCCTGCCATTTTGACTTTCTGTACCAGAATGGTGCCGTCTCACAGGGACCATAAGATACTTGAAAAAACCCCGAACAACTAAAACCTTACTATTTTTCTCTAAGTGTCTGAATGTCAAACTTGCCTCCGTGCTCAGCTGCAAACCTTGATCTTGATTTTAATTTCCCTAAGGGAGCAAATGTAGGATGCTGCTGGCTGCGAGTGCTCCTAGCTGAAGAAAGTCCGTGTTGGAAACTTTCTAACTCATCTTTTCTGTTTAGTTTATTGCTTCCAGCATTTTCTAGAATGACTTGTCTTCTCCCTAGTACACCCAAAGCTCCCAGGTACACAATTCACTGCACCTGTTGGCTTTGTTTATATATGAAAAAACTAGGCAGCACACGCAGAGAGGGAATCAGCTGTGTGCCATTTCCCCTCATTTGTTATTTTGCTGTTAGAGGCTCTAATTTGAGAGGAAAGGGAAAAAAAAGGCACCACCACTTCCCTCTCTGCAGCATCTTTTTGGAAGGCTCCTTTAAGACATATTCCTGCTGCCAGCTGAGTAGGGTTTTACCAGCCCCAGGTGCCATTGGCTGAAGTGTCTCCTACCATTTTCTCACAAGGACTGGTGTGGGGTAGGAGTGAGTGTGCTGTTGGCTTTTCTTCTTTGTGAGGCAAACCCATTTTTTCCATCTGCTATAAGCAGCCAGTGGTTCTCCATCAGCTCTCTCAGAAGGGCTGAGAAGTCTAGCAACTAGTTTTTCTGATTTCAAGGGTTCAGGCCTTTGAAATTTTTGAGATAAAATTTAAGTCATAATTCTTTTCCCTAAGCATGTCTTGGATTTCTCCTTGACTCCTATGCTGCCCCTGCTTCTTGTTCTAAATTTTATTTTTGTTCTGTGAAAGCTACATGTTTGTGTTTATTGTTTCAAAATGAGGACTGGGATTTCTCGAACCATAACTCGAATATAGAAGAAGGAGCTTCATTAAAATGTCAAATCTGAGACTTAGAATTTAAAATATGCCAAGTTATCAACTCTGAGTGGTGTCCCAGTGGGATGAGTGCTCTGTGAAGCCATTCTTTTGTGGCCTCTGCTGTCTCTACTCCCCTGGGATCGAAGGGATGGAGTTAAGGTAAGTGTCAAGCTTCTGCATTTCTCCAAATTTTATTTTAAATCTTCTACCATTACAAGAGTAGTGGATTGACCTTCCCTTCTATAGTCTATTTGGTAGGCACTGCTCTTCTGCTGATAAGATAATTGCAGCATGAAATAAGGACAGGAGCAATGAGTGCCTCCCATGAGGCAGTGTAAGCCCGAGGGGGGCAGGGTGGGCATCAGGCACAGAGCAGCTGCCCCACTGCTCTCCAAGGCTGGGGTGAAATCAGCTGTTTTGGGAGCTGCTCAGGCAATGTGTTGCTGGTGCTGTAGGGACCCCTGTGGCAAACGTGTGCTTGGCACATCTTCCTGGTTAGGTGAGATTTAAAGGACGCTGTTTAGGATGCATCTGGGTGTTGTGGAGCCCCCAGAACTGCCCAGAGGCTCCCTTCTCACCTGTGGCCGGATGGAAGAGTAGTCTCACAAACAGTTTAAACAGATGTTATTTTCAGAGGCTCTGCCTTGCCTTCTATATTCTTTCCTCTGAATTCAAGGTCTGGTGGTGGCAGGAAAGAGGAAGCCCTTTACTTTAGGTGGAGATTTGTTTTTTCTCCTGGACTTTGGGTTGGAGGAGTACTGTGAGAAATGTATGTCTGGTTCATCCCCAACAATGGGATGGTTTGGGCTGTTTGGTGGATAACCAGTTCAAATACACTACTTGGTTTCAGTGGCACCATGGTAGTGTTGCATAACCAGTGGTGACTTGTCCTGTTCCAGCACAACTGGTTCCGCTCCTCAGAGCCAGCCAAAGGTCTTTAAAAGCTACTTATCCTCCATGTTACTGGCATAGGCATTTGGGAGGACATAAAGTGCTGAAAGGGTATGTGTGCGACACTGGACTTTTCCTGGAGATGAGTTACAACAGATTTCCACCACTTCTGCACAAGGGAATTGCTTTTGTCCACAGGTCAATGCTCAGGGCAGTGCTAGGGCAGATGTTTCCCCACTGCTGGATTTCTGCTGCTGTGGCACAACCCCATCCTATGTGGGCATGATGACGGAGGTGTGGAAAGTTGAGCAGAAGCTGTGGAGAGTTTCCCCAGGCAGAGCTGCAGCTGCTTGTGAAGAAAACCTTCCCAGTGGCTCATCTGTTACATTTGTAAATGCAGTATCAAAATGCTTCTGCAGCCCTTTCCTCCAAAAACTGCTGGGCTTCTTGGGGAGCAGAAGCTGAGTTTGCCAGGGGCCTCTGCAAAAGCCCTGCAGCTCTGGCCTTGGAGCTGTTTCCAAGCTGCAGCAGCTGCTGATGGAGCTGGGGGACCTGCAAGCCGCAGCGGTGCCGCTGTGGTGGCAGTGGAGCTCTGTTGGTGTTCAGGCAGTGTTTGTGNCATGTTGTATACGTGCGGACTAGTGCTGACAAGTTTGCTAAGATCTGCTGACAAGGAAGAAAACAGCTGAGCTTATACAAATATTGTATCCATTGAGATTAGAAGAAAGAAGCGGGATGAGGAAGAACCCTGAGAAGAAGAAACAGAAGAATTGAGACGGGTGATTGATTGACGCACGATGCTCAGAACCAATGAGAAAAGCTAATAGAAATCGTATGATGTAAAGGGTATAAATATATGTGCTTTTTGAAAATAAATTGGAGTTTGCATTACCAATCACATTGATTGTATCGCAATTCTTCCCACTCACCGCACTGCTCTGTCCAAGCTGCTGTAGCAAAGTGCTTTGGCTAATGAAGAAGGCACGGTTTTTATTATGGTGGTGGTTTTTCTTTTCCTCTCTTCCTGGCCCTGAGCCTTCCAGGTACCTTATTAAAATAAATCTGATAATAGCCTTCATATTCTGAAGATCCTCAACATTGCCAAGGCACTGAATTATTTACTGCTGCTGCTATCCAAAAAAACCCAGAAGTCCCATATGTGTGACATGTTTCTTAATCAGAGGAAGGTTTGCATCTGCAGACTTTTGCAGGAAAAGCCTTGGCTCCCCCAAACAACTTTGCTTTGAGGGAGGGAGAATGGAGGGAGGTGGAGGACACAGCTGCTTGGGATGTTTCTGCAGCTGCTCTTCCCTGGAAAAATGAGTTAGTAATGCCATTAAAATAATGTTCCACCTCCTGCTAACCTGATCTGTGCACTTGATCACTCTGATGGTTTGTCTATCCTCAAGCAGTCCAGGAAACAGTACTGTGCTGCTGTGGTTGTTCTCATTTTATTTTCAACTGAGCTGAAGTTATTTTTTCTCCCTCCCACCTTGCCAGGAGAGGGATGACATTGGCAGCTTCTGCAAGCATTGCTCAGTTCCTAATGGAGAAGCTCTCCTGCTTTTATATCCTGCAGCTGTTTCCTTGCAAAGCTTTTTCACTGCCCTGTGTAGCAGTGTGCCCTTACCCCCACACTGGCCCTAAGGCAAGTGCAGGGCTGTTGAATTTCTTACCCTCCTGATTGCCCAGCTCTGTGAGCTGGGTTAAAGGATGCTAAATTCCACTCTGGTTGCCTTGGGCGTGAGCCTCCAGTGAGCACAGCTGAGCTCAGCACTGGGGATTCTTGTGTCCCACTGTTGCTCTCCTGCCTGGGTCTGGTCCCCAGGAGGTGGAGAAGACTCTCAGTGGTTGTCCCTTTCCTCCCCTTGGCTTCTCTGCCACCTTCAGGTGACTTTTGTCCATTGGGCCTTTCCATGGGGGTTTGATGCTGATGCACATGAAGCCTTCGCCTGCTGGGAAATGGCATCTGTCCGTTCATCCATCCATCCGTCCGTCCGTCCATCCATCCCTGGGTGTCTGTCGGTTCTCCTCCTTCCACCTGCGTGCTTGAAGCACCAGCTGCAGAGAAATCTCTGTGCTTCAGTGCTTTCTAGTTTTGCTGTCAATCATGGAGTGGTGCAGAAAAGAATATAAATTCTGAAACGTTTTAAAAATCCACTCATTTTGGGCTCAGTGCCTGTGTGGGTACATGCATACACAGACTGTCTCCTCATGCTGGGAGCTTGGTGGCCTCTGTTTGCTGAGGTCATGGGAGGACATGGGTATTCCCTGAGTAGCACCATGTGGTATCAATTTAAGATTTAGAGACAGTGCTCACAACTGGGTTTGGATGTTTATAGATGTCTGAATGGAAGGGGACCCCAGGGAACTGGGTCCTGTGACTGCAGCAAAGCCAAGCCTCCCTGCATTAGCTCAACACAGCATTGTGTTGGTATAGTCCATTTAAAACAAAAGGCTGAATTCTGATTCAGCATTGATGACTACGTTGTGTGAGAAATGGGCCAGGACCTAGAAATCCTGGGGTTTCAGAGTCACTTTTTTCCCCAGGGGAAAGCTGAATCTGAGCATTTAGGAGTGATAAAGCCTTGGCTGCAGATGAAGCCAGGCTGCCACCTGCCAAAGGACAAGCTGCTGCCTCGGGGCTCAGGCAAATGGCAAGAAAACCATCACAGAGAGGAAAAAAAATCCCCACGGCTGTCAGGCTGAAGAGCTGATAACATTGCATGCAGCATGAATCAAAAGGGGGAGGAATGACTCTTCTAAAGTCTTTTGGCAAGCACTTTTTTTTTTTTAACCAGGACATTGCTGCTTTGAAGAGATGTGGTTTAGAGAGGTGGGGGGGGTAACGCTCCAAGGTCCCTGTCTGACCTGCTCGGGTGGCAGCAAAACCACTGATACATGGCTGCAGAGAGGGGTCTGAACATGCTGGGGTGCAAGAAGGTGGGAGACCTGTTGTACCCACAGCCTGCTGGGGTCAACTCAAGGGCCCACAGGACATTACATTGTTTCTTAGCTCATCTTCACCAGCATAGAAGCCACTCTGGTGCTTCTGACTCTGGCAGAGGCCCTGTGGCCCGTGAATGTCCACCTTGGAGTGGTGCAGCTATTTCTAGAAATAACCCATTGGCTTTTCTGTATTTGAAAACAAAATGCCATCACCTGATTTTTGAAGAAATTCAGAAGTCTCATTTTATCTGTCTCTTGCTTTTCTTTCCTGGGAGTTCTTTTTTAAGGTTCTCGTCTCTTTTATAAGCCAAAGATATCAAGAGCTAGGTCTCTACAAATAAGCACAACACAGTATTTAAACTCCTAATTCCTGTGAGGAAACAGAAACTCAAGTGTTTTTCTTGGGTTAGACCTTTAAAGCAGAATCCTTTTTGAATCTGCCTCGTGTCTGACCTAACCAGACTCCTTTGCTCAGTTCCTTGAAGGTGGACATTCCCAGACTGGCACTGGCAGAGCTCATGGGGCTCCTCAAGCTTGTGGGGCAGGATAAACTGATAAAATCACAGCCTCCATCATCAGGAATTTTCTCTGGGTGTCGGGAAGTGGGTTTTGGTTGTCTTCCTCACCTGGACTTGTCAGAGGAAGTTTCTCAGGGTGGGTCTCAGCAGGTGCTGGTGCCAATGCAGCTTGTGGCCCTTGTCCCTACAATGGCTCTTGTGGTGTCTGGAGCCTGTTTGTAGCTGAGAGGTTTCTTTAGCTTAGATGTGCAGCTGACAACCCTCCTCAGCGCCCTGAAAGAAACTAAAAATCCATCCCCAGACCTCTGGTTTGTTAACTGGTATGAGGAAACCCTCTCCTCTGTCCATGAGTGTCGCTCTTGGACACGAAATAAGCACATGAGACACAGGTTGTCAGGTGAAGCAGCCAAGGCAAAGATGGCCAGGAAGAAAGACCGACCTCTGCCCTCAGTCTTTATTTATATGTTCTTAGAAACCACTGTGGATTGGAGGATGACATTTTCCTCCTCTCAATTCCACTGGTCAATAGAAATGTCTGTCATACTAACTCCTCCTAAACTAAAGGAATGCAAAACATGAAAGACGGTTAGCAAAACATGGCCATGTTTACAGAAGGTGCGTGAGAAACTATTTACAGAACTGAAAACACTGCAAAACTGCAAACTGCGGGACGACACATGAGCAGAGAAAGATTCCAAAGAAAAGAGGTGGATGACACACAAGACCTCTGCAGCTCACATTTTCAAGCAAGGTGACAATTCTATTTCTGAGGAGGTTCAGAATGTGTGATAAATGGCTTTGTCATAGTGGAGGGTTAGCTACAGGATCAGAGGATAAAAGCCCAAGATGATCTTGACTGCTTGTTTGGAATAAGTGAGGTTATCAGGAAAAAGAATGCTGAAAGTAGTGCTTTTTTCCCTTTCTCTCCTTGGAAAGTTTCATATAAGCTACCTGAAAATACAAGTTCAGGTGTTTCAAGGTTCCCTTTTGAAAAGAACTTACAGTCCTTCTGCAGCAAAAGCTGATATTTTCTTCTTTGGAGAAGCCAAGGGGCCTTGGCAGGGAATACAAAATCAGTGTATTCTTTGCATTCTTTTCTGGGTTTCTGAGCAAACGTGTTTAATGGTGTCTACTATTTTCTGTTAATTGGGATTAAAGAAAGCAGCTTGTCTTGTATACAGCTGAGCACATTATGATAGAAATGTCTGAATTATGTTTTCCACCCTCAGAGAAGAGTGCACGTTGTTATCCCCTTCACAGCTCATGTTTAGCCACGTTTTGCCAAATTGTCCCTTTAAATTTTTTTATTTTGCTGAGGTTCCTGTTCATCAGTAACACTGAGCAGATGCTCTGCCTGGCCATGCAAACTAAAAACTGATGCCCAGGAGAGCTGCCAGTTTAAAAACAAACCTCTGATGAGTAGACTAATAAAATAATTAGGCTTAGAAATTTCCTTGGTTTTTTTTACCAAAACTTTTTGGATGCAGCATTTGAGCTAGTGGCAGTACAAGATGTGAAAAATTTGCAACGCAGAGGGCTCTTCCAGTCATCTATGAATGCAAGCTGTAAGCTGTGTGAGATGTTACTTGGAGGCTCCCAGTACTCACCACTGAGCTTTTCTCTTTTTTTTTTGCTTTCCCCTTGAAGTTAGACTGAGCCCTGGATGAAGATTGAGATGGACATAGTCTTTCAACAAATGTTAGGGGGTTGGAAATCAATGCACAGACAAGGGTTTTTTGCTGTTTCTAAAAATAGAAAAATAGAGATTAAACCAAACACTACTGAATATTCCAGTGAGTTTGTGGAGTTTAACCTTCAGTTGCATGTGAATAACTGGTAATTGGACTCAAAAAACTCCCAGAGAAAAATGATCATTTCAGTCAATATGAGGAGTGAGGGTTGGCATTTTTACACCTTTCACAACTGTTGTGCTCTGACAGAGGACCCCATTGTGGATCGGAGTCAGGGAAGAGAGTTGTCACTGGTCTGCAGGAATTGTCTGGCTGATACTATCTCCCTTGTATCCTAAAGTCTCTGAGCTTGCAGAAGACATCGATCAATGGGTGAACCTAACCTGTTATAATTAGAGATAAACAAGGCTTGAAAGAGTAATTAGCTACTCTTTCAGTTGTGTGCTCCAGAGAAGACAAAGTGCTTTAGAATGCTCCGTACTATTGCAGGTCTGATTCAGGGGCCTGATTCAGAGAGTATCCAAATCCCATAATAGTTACTCATCTGGTCTAAGTCTGCCTCTGCTTCTCTGGTTTTCAAAACCTGTCTGAAGTTCTTTATGGCTTCTTCACATTTCTTGTTGTCTTTGTATGTGTGCACACCTGTATGCACACACACATTTCCAGCCTCTTTCTGTTTTCTAGCAGAGGTGAGTGAGATCTGAAGCAGCATTCTACCCTTTCCAAACTGTGTTTCAGTGTGAGCTGAGGAGTGAAGAGGAGGAGAGCCCTCTTCCTAGACATGCAACCATTCCCTAAGATACCAGAATCTGCAAGGCAGACAGGCTGTGCTGAAATCAGAGCACTGTGTTGTTTCCGTGACATCCTTCCGGGTTAGCAGGCTGGCACTACCTTCCCCCAGCACTTTCTGACCAATCTGGACACCTGCAAAGAAAGATGGGGGACCACAGCTTCTGTCTCCTGGAGAAGATCTCCTCTTGTCTGACTTTTATCTAGTTCAGTGACTGGGTATCTCTGCAAAGAGCTCACCACAGCTGTGTTGCATCAGCAACTCTCACAGCAAAGAGGCAAGGCAAGACCTCATCTATGGGACCCATCTCAGGGAAATGTCCTTCCAAGCCCAGGAAATAAATCTGATGAGCAGCTTTTCACATGGAGGCTCCCTGGGTGAATGGCCAACCCTGACCATAGCAGTGGCATGGGAACAGCCAAACCAACTTAGAGCTGTGCACTAGGAACAGCTCTTCCTAGAAACAATCCATTGACTTCTCTGTATTTGAAAGCGAAGTGCAATGATTTAATTTTTGAAGAAATTATGAAGCCTCCTTTTATTTGTCTCTTGCATCTCCTGGAAGTGCTTCTCTAGGGCTCTGGTCTCTGTTAAAAAGCACAGACATCAACAAACGAAATAGGTCTCTACCTATGAATAAACACAGCACAATACTTAAGCTCATCATTTCTCCGAGAAAGCAGATGTCTAAAACTTTTTGTTGTTTTAGACCTGAAAGACTGAATCCTTTTCCCAGTCTGCCTTATGTCTGACTTAACTGGACTCCTTTTCCCAGCTCCTGAGAGGTGGGCATTCCCAGGCTGAAGGTCAAATGCTCTGTGCTCTGTCAATACATAAAGGAGAAATAAGTTATTGAGTTTCCTGTCCTGAACATAGCATTCCACAAGATTTATGGAATTTAGTAGAAAAAAATTCAAAGTGAGGAACCTTTTAAATCCAAATATTCCAGTTTTAGCAGAACTGTTTCTATGGTTATGGATTTGAAGAATTTTATTTTTTATAGACATTTTTTATGAAGAACAACATGTCTGAACACCAGATCTAAGCTGGCCAGGATGTGTTTATGTCAACAACAGGAAGAAACTGAAGGTGTTAAAGAGCAGGTCAACCTAGAGAAGGTCTGTCACAGAGTCCTGGGAAGTCCTGTAGATCAGGATGATACTGTTCTTAAATTGCACCAGGAATTTCTAAGTGGTTATAATCAGAAACTAGGCCAAGGCACTGTTAGTGTCTCAGTTGTGCTGGGTGGTGTTGCTAGACTAGGAATCATATCTGGGGATTGAAATAATGGTGCAAGCTGCTGTCAACAGTCTGTGAAAAAATAAGCAGAGTGGGAACCTAGAGAAAGCCGTGGTGAGATTGAAAGAGAAAGTTTGGAGGAGGTAGACTGGAGGAAAGCTATCACGAGGGACAAAATGCAGCTGACAAAATCCCCTCTGGTAGGAATCCTCTTCTCCTAGTAGCAGCTGCCTTGTGGCTGAGCAGNCTTCTCTCTCCTCTCCCAGGCTCAGTTTAAAACCACAGGACTCATGTTTGGGCATAGAGCGATGGTAGGGGATACACATGACAAGGTCACCCCAAGACAGACACTCATTTATTTTAAGAATACTAAATTCTTCAGGCAGAGGAACAACAACAAAAAAAAACCCAAACCAACAAACCTCTGTTTAAATGACAGGTAGACTCACACCAGTTTTATTAATTAAAGAAGCCTTTGAAAGGACTGGCAAGCGCTTATTCCACAGAGCAAGGTCACTGCTGTTAGTGCCCACAGGGCTGTGTCCTGCGTGAAGCAGTTCAGCAATGTCATGGCTGATTTTCGTTCTGACCGCCTCCCATTTCCCTTCTGACAAAAATCAGCACCACCTTTGGGGGTTGCAACTCTGAAGTACTACTAAATGTCTAGACAAATTTATATTAGAGAGTGTTGGATAGATACACACCACCACGAGTGGATGTCCAACATGCAGTAATCATTTCCTACCAAAACTACAACAGTTCATGCAGCACCTCTATTTTAATGTCAAACAGGAGGAACTTCACTGAGGTTATCGAGCAACCCATGGGTAGCATGGCTGCCCTCTCCCTCTTCCAGGCACTGGTCCCAGTGGGTGCCCCCATGGCCTGGGCTGGCAAGGGTAGGGTGCCCGAACACCCAGTGTCTGTGGCTGTGTCACAAACACTTGCGATGGCGGGGTGAATGCTGCTCCTCTCCCACCGACCATGGGGCTGCCATCCTGGACTTCTCCTCTGCCTGGTTTTCTGACAAGGCTGGTTCCATTCAGAGCCTCTGTTTTCTTGTCTAGAGAAAAGATTATGAATGTTATTTTCTTGGGAGCAAACATGGCCTTTCATCCTGTCCCCAGTGGCTGCTGTTTCTTCTCTGCGCAATAACCAGTGTCTGAGGATTTGTATTTGAGCATCTAAGTGAAGAATCCAGGAATAAGCCTGTTCCCCCCATACTCAATAGCCAGTACATGTCTCTGCTGCCCAACCCCTCTTTTCAGTTCTTATTGATGCATTTATAAGACACCATAATCCTACCAGCCATGCTGGTACACTTCCAGGCATGGGGTGGTCGTGAGTAATTGCTGATTTTAGTCTTTATTTTCACTGCTCTCAAAACACTGCCAGCATTCAAATGAATGCCTTGGGTCTGCTTTGGAGGGAATCTGTATTGGGTTACTCTGAACCTTCCAGTTTGTCTCAGCCCATCTAAATTCAAAGGGGTTATGGTGGCACTGGTCTGCTTTTCTCACCTGTACCACAATAAAATCAAAATCTTTCAAGTGATTTTCACAAATGAGAGCCGGAGTCCATGGCAGTCAGGAAGTGGCTGGTTGAGATTGAGTGTGGAGGATCCATTTTCTTTGAAAATACCCAGATCCTGGTGCTAATGCTTCCTCCTGGTTCTTTCTGCCCAGCCATGGACCCCCACAGCAGAGCTTAGAGCATGCATTTATTTATCCTAAAACTTAACCCAATCCTGTGAAAAGTTTCTGCCTCATTCATGATGAATTTTCCAATGAAAAGCTCAACTCAGGAAGAAAAAGTCTGACTCAACTCATCAGCCCAGACACACCACTGGAGTTTAAACGTTGTTCCCAGAATAAATTGCTGGTTTCATGACCAACATGGTTAACAGTTGGGATGTGAATCATAATTTTGGATTACAGTGCCCACAGTGAGACGCCTCTGTGAGATACAATCCAGTCTAAACATGTGGCCTTCCTGGGTGTCCACTGGCAGGTGGACTTCTGTGAGAGGACAAAATCTGTGCTAATTATACTCATCCAATCCCTTGCTAAGGTGTATGCCTCCAGTTTCTCCATCCTACCCAGCCACTTTGGTGGCTAAATGAACCTTTTCAGAAGTGTTATGGGGAGATTGTTCAATTTTTACCTTCTGTTTGTTTGGGGGGACTTTCAGTCTTCGTACTTGGTGTAAGTAAATCCTCCAGATCTTGCAGCATAGGGTTGGTACCAGCTTTGTTGTTTCTCTTGTTTTTCTCCTCTTCACGTTGCTGTATCAATAAAAACCATTTGGTTTAGTTAAAAACTGCAGATGTAATCTGGGAAATGGTGCCTTGGTGTGTTGGTCTGGCTAAGTGTTAGTTGGTATGAATGCAAACCCTTTGACAAGTTCAAGGTGCTGAATCTTGGTCCGGTGACCAAGTGTTTCTGGGAAAGAAAGTACATCCCAGGCAGGACTGGAAAACAATCGCTCTGCTCCTGTCAAGGCAAAGCACTTGCTAGTAGCATGGTTTAGGTCTGTCAGGCTGTCTGTGTGATGCTGCAGCTACCAATCTGCCCTCTCTGGTGTATTGGTTTGTATTAAATGTGAGCCTCTTGTGAGAGAGGGTGTCAGGAATAAATGCCAGAGGAAGAAGAAGGTATGGCAGCATAGGGATGGGCTGTAAGGCTGTCTTTGCTTTACTTGCACACATCTAGTCCTGCAAAAGATTTTCTTCTGGATGGTAGAAGGAATCTGTACTTTTGGATAGTGCTGAGTCCTGCTTTGTGAGCCCTTTAAGCCCTGATCACAGCCAGGTTGTGCAGCATGAAATAGACCAAGTGCCCTGAAGTCCGAGTGTACTGTAGCACATGTTCAACTCTTGCAGTACTCGAGGATGCCCTTTGCACCAAGGCACTTAGTTTAAGTCATGTGCATGAGTGATTAACTCTGAGCATTTAAATGTAATTTATGGAGTCCCATTTCTCAGTGCTCACATCCTCACTTTTAATGTTGCAGCAATCTCTGCTTCATGCAATGTTCTGCTTTATGTAGGACTGCTTCCTTGGCTTACATCCTGTCCTGTGCCAATAAAATGGCTAATACAAGTCCTTTGATGATATCACATCTTCTCCTGATGCAAGGCTTGATATTTTGGGCATATCTATGTCATACAAAGCAACAACAGGATGGACACCCTCTAGAAAATCTCTGGAGGAAACCAATGTTGCCAGATCAGCACAAGCCCTGGTACCAGGACACCTTTGCTGTTTCTCATTAAGACTCATTCTCTGAGCAGAGCCTTGCTTTTATAGGTATTCTCCTGCCAGACCTAGTTCATGAGAGTTCAGGGATCCCTGTGTTATGGTCGTCTACATATTGCAACTTCTCACAGTTCTGGATGTCATGAGGTCCAAATCCTACCCTGCTAGTTCAGGTCATTGCATCTGCCTATATCTTGCTTTTCCCATGTGCACAGCAGAAACAGCCTCTTCTGTAAAGTGTTTTGAGAATCAGTGGGGGAAAAAAAAGTTATTGTCATATTGTTAATTATGGCTCTTTGCTCTTCAGCTTGCATGAAATCTGGCTGTGGTTTTCATGGGCTTGTTGTTCCTGGGATATCTCAGACACCAAAGCATTGCCTGAACTTTGAAGTAACTTACTTTTGTACATGGAAAGCACAGTTTATTGGAAAACCAACTGTACTTCTGATGTATGAAATAGCAGGCTATTATGGGATGTGACCACACTCTGCAGCTAGACATTAAATGTCATCAGAGGGGACTGAACAAACATAAAATACGTCATCTTCTTGTGTCACCAGTGTGTTCAGAAGTGAAGAGTGATTTAAAAGCATATGCTACACATCAAAATTGAGGTGCATGTTATTTCAAAGGCAGCTTTGCCAGATCAATACCTACCATTTGCATTTTCTTTTTCAGCTCCGCATTGGCGTGCTGATACGCTTCAGACACAGCATTCAGGTAATAGATGGCAAGGCTGGAAAAGAAAACATGCTGCTGTAGTGATAGGATCAGGGGAAAGAAGAAGTTTCATAATGAGGGAATGTGTCATTTTCTGCCTACCTTCTAATACCTAGTTTTTCCCACCAGTTTGTCTCCAAACTGCTTTTAGAGGCTCAGGGTTTAGGAAGAATTTGGACTGCCTGTGGTATAGTTAGCTAAGATGGGCGGAACCCCATAGCTCAGTTCTGCTCAAACAGAAGAAAAATGACCACCCTAACCTTTGTGCCTCCACCTTGGCTGGCCATGGGGTCCCTTTGCTTCCTTTGCACCAACCTTGGTGAAACCAGGCTCCAGCCTTGAGATGGAACTGCCACCAGGTAACACAAGGAAATTAGGAAAAAAACAGGAAACCAGGGAAATAGTGGTAGAATAAGGCCTTGATGCCTCTCCTGAAAAGCAGTGCTCAAGGAACAGCCCTACTTCCCCCTTTGTTAGGACCAGCTGCATCCTGTGTCCCCAGACAGGGCCCTTGAGAGTGAGCAGAGACAGGAACTGAGGGCAAGCAGAAACTAGGTTGGAGCAGCGCCACCAGCTTTTGTTTTGATCCCATCTTCTCCAGAAAGGGCACACCAAAGCCAGGGGAAAAGTGAGCCAAGCTGGAGGGAACTGAAAGGCAAGCAGGGATGGGAGAGGGCATGCTGGCTGTCAGCCTCTGGCACACGGGGAGGCTGTGCTTTAAAACACGCCCAAGCGTCTGGGTCTGTCTCGCCACCTCTGACACTCACCAGCCAGTAACATTTTGGGAGTAAAAAAAATCTCCTCCTGTTTTGTGGAGTGCTTTTATTTTTCTAAATTATAACCATCATCTGCTCAGTGACTCCAAGCCATTCCCAGGAAAAGTACCAGCCATTCAGTTCACTGCAGTAGTTGTTAGGGTTTTTTTAAAATAAGGTAGAAAATTCTCTTAGGAAAAAAAAAGGTAGGGAAAGAAAAAAGGTTTCCAGATAGTTCATAGCCTGTGTGTGTTGCTCCAGCCCAGATTCAGCGTCCTCAAACCAGACTCAAGGATTTCATCAACTGAGTGCCTGACCCTAAGCCCAGCAAGGCACTGTGTACTGGCATGTTGGTTTCCAGGTGGGAGATCAGGAAGCAGTGCTTAGGATTGCCTTTCTTGAGGCTTTTTACAGGGGTCTATCTAGAAGAAAGACATTTGCCTCCTTTTGCCTAACATTAACCCAAAACTCAGTCTTGGTGATTTGGGTTCTCTGTCCTGCAAATCCTCTTGGAAATTGTTTTTTCTTTTTGTTCTTCTGTAAAGATGTGATACTGTTATTTTTTCTGTGTTATCAAGCTCATTGCCTAGAAAATACTACTTTGTAATCAGGGCTGTGAATAAGAATGGTGTTGATAACACACTGATGTTTCGTGTTTTGCTCATTCTTGTTTATCCTAAGTCAAGCAAGGACCTTTGTTTTTGTCTCAAGCTCTGCCTGTGAGGAGGTACATAAAATAAACTGGGAGAGGGCATAACTGGGACAGGTAAACTGAACTGATCCAAGGGATATTCCACACCATAGAACATAACCCCTGGTTACCTTTATTGGGGGCCAGTCTGGTTTTGGGAAGGGGGGTCTGGCATCCATCAGTGGGTGGTGAGCAACTGTATTGTATGTCACTAGTTTTTCCCTTTTTATTATTATTATAATTTACCATTATTACTATATTTTGCTTTGATTTTTATTATTAAACTGTTCTTACCTCAACCTACAAGTTTTGCTTTGTTTCTCCTCCTCATCCCACCAGGGTGGGGGAGAGAGAGAAGAGATTGAGCAAGCAGGTGGGTAGTGCTTAATTTCCAGCTGGACTTAAACCATTACACCCTGGCACCCCCCTTCTCTGATTTACTGCTTCTCCATGTCTGGGTAGACTGTGGATCATTGTCCTTTTCTAGCCTGCATAGGAATTTTAATTTTTCCCCCTTCTTGATGCAGTAAAATGCTTCTATCTTCTGCCAGGAAGCTCTACTGGCCACAGCTTGAAATCCTGCTCTCAACCTGAGAGGGATTAGGTTATGTGCCCGTGGGCACAGTATCTTTCATTTCTCTTTATTTCCTATTTCCCTTGTCCTTGGGCAGTTAAAAGCAGGAAAGTAAGCTTGACACTCATGTCGCTCACTGAACCCCATTATTGTTTGGGACCAGGAGCTAAGAACCGAAATAAATAGAAGACGCATTTTGGATTGCACCTGGAAAAAAAAAAGGGGTTATCATGGCTAGAGAAAATTACTTAATTCAGTCCATAGAAGTGGAAAACACATTTTTTGAGAGGCTGCAATCAAAATCAACAGACCGTCCACTTACGATCCACCTGTTGCTCTTTGTAGAGGCTATTTTTATTTAGGCTGGATTGTAGGTTGCCTTGCCTGCTGCTTTGAGAGCTTCTGGCTCTCTGCTCATCAGGACTAAATGAAGCTTTTGCACTTCCTTGGTTTCAATCTCTTGTAAAACTGGATGGGGATCATTGTAAGGACTAACTCCAGCTTGACCCTGTCTGCCTGTCAGCACCACAGCAGAAGTTGAAGATTTTCAGAGACAAGGCAGGAAACTGGAGACTCGACCAAAATGGAGAAGAGAAAAGGACTGAGAATTAAGAAACAACATTGTTTGGTCGCTGTGATTTTGTCTGGGATTATCACAGGCAAGGTGAGTATGTAGATAACAAGCAGCACCTCTGCAAGACACCTGAGACTCTTGGGGCATGCGAGAGCTACAGCCAAGGGGCTGTAGGTCTGACAGGTCCAGGCACCATGGAGGAAGCCACTTCTTTAGGGCTGTGACTCTCTTGGGAGCTGAACAACTGGAAATCAAATATGTGATACATACAGGAAGCGTATCTGGGCAGAAAATGAGGATGTTTTAGGTAATATGCATGTAAGGTATGACTCAGTTCTCAGAGGGGACTCAGGGAAGAGAAAAAATGGTCTCTCAAGAAGAGATGGACTGATGGTAAGGCTGTGGTGTGGGAATAGCCAGCACTGAGAAGGTGTGATAAAAGGTGTCTCTTCAACAAATAAACTGGATTTGTGCTGGTACTTGTCCCACCTGTCAGTGGAGGAAAGGGCAGGAGATTGTCCCTGGAAAAAAAACTATTATTTTCAAAGGTATTACTCTCTCCCATCAGCTTTTTTCAAGGTTCCATCAAAGCCTCAGAAACCTGACCTGCAGCCCTTTTGTAAAGGTGGCCCATTTGGGGTGTTCTGCAGTCTTCATTTTGTGTTTGCAATAGCATCTGCCAGTGCTGCTGTGAAGCCCACAGGAATAGAGTTTATAATTCAATAATGTGCTTGGCTGTGCTGGGGCTCTGCTGGGGATGTGGTGTGAGACTTCTTGTCTCCTGCATATACCTGATCTGATTCATACAAATGTAGGATCTACCTGCACAAGTTACAGTATCTGGTCATCCTTTTTAGGTTAAAATGAGCAAGTAGTTAGAGGGGTGACATGTCATTTTCAGTTTAATTAGGCTTTTTCTCAGATTGTTTGTATGAGAAACTTTGTATGGAACTTGTAATTGATATAATTTAATGGCATAACCTTCAGTGTAACTATTCAGAATGGAGCCCTAGGGCAGCTACACTGGGTCAACCCAGAGGCCCACCTCCAGTGTGTGTGGATACCGAAGGAAGAGTCAGTACAGGAAGCTCTGTATGTAACAGGCTCCCCAGCTCCCTCCTCTTCTCCCATTAATTAGTCTGAAGTGTTCAGAACTGCCTATAGAATTTGGCCACAGCTCTCCTACTCATTTTGATAGCTATGGAAAACCTCAAGAACAGTGCCAAAAGTATCTTTTCAAAAAAAGAGGAGAACTAATCCTAGTACTGCTGGAGGTGCTGGGGATTAAGTGTGATTTCAAAGCTGAAATGATCAAACGGCACTAAAACCAATACCAGATGTATTATTTGGAAAATGAAAAAGTAAAACCCCCCCAAACCCAAACAAAGCTCACAACTCTTCATATTTTTGGAACACGTAATTTTTGAGTGCCCTGTCTTGGCTGTGCTCTAAATACCACCAGCTGTGACAGAAATTATGTCTCCAAAAGGCACCAGGCTGAGACTGTCCATTTATTTCCTGCTGGCTACAGAAAATTTTTCATATGGAAGCTGTGACAGCTTTGATACCTACAAGGCTTCTGTCAGCAATGCATTTAATCTACAAAGTTGTGTTTAATTGGGTCAGGTAATTAAATTTAGGGAAATTGGACTAGGTAAGGGGGGGTGGGGAGCACGTGTCTTCTCTAATCCACGCTGTTATCTCAGCAGAAGATGTATATAGACCTCACTAATATCCCAGAATTTTTTTTTTTCAACCTTCTCCCCCAAGCCAAGCATGTAATACTGCAAAGAGAACTTACACCATGAGCAGAATTGCAGGTATAATCAGTCCTGGATTTGCCACATAGCTGAAGATCTTGGCAACAAAAAGTGGAAAATCGAGCTCGATGGTCTCTTGAATGACATCATACATCCTTTTCTTTCCACTGGAAAGACAAATGGCCAGTTAAGGAGTGTAGATATCTCCTGGAGGGACAAAATGGCTCCTAGTCTCATGGTGCTAAGAGGAAGGTTTCACCTCTCTTTCACTGAGCATCAGTTTGCTGTTGGCTACCAAGGAGTTTAAAATGACTTTATTTTAAGTTATCTATTCATCTGTTCATTCACTCCCTGCCTCCCCCCACTGATTATACAAATAATCTTTGCTAGGCCAACTTGCTCCTGGAGTCAGTATGTTTATTTCCACACTTGACTCCTTTATGAGTCCTGACTATTTACCCCTCTGAAATAGATAAAACCCTACAGACTGCAGTAACCATATATTTCTGATTAATATCTTGTTAAATATGGCCTTTTCATGGTAGAGATGACTTTCCATATGCAAATTCCGGCTTTCTGAAATAATGAGCCAACTTGAAGAGCTGCTAAGTAATGACAAAAATAGCAAGCTGTGATTATTGCTTAATAGGAGACTCGGTGAAAGAGTAATTTCAAACGGGATTGATAAAGCAGATGAGAGTATTCTGTATGAAAAGAGAACAAATCTGTAAAGGGCTGGATTATGTAATTGACCTTCTCTCCCCAGCACCTCTGGGTCTGGGAATTCAACCCTATCACTGCTATTCTTCCTATTTAGGCTTGGTGCCTCCTGGGAGCTTGCAGGCTTCCAGTCAGGAGGGTGTTGGAATCTCTGTCTTGATGGTGAGTCAATAAAGAAAACTTGGATAAACAGTGTCCTAACTGCATCAACTGCCAGGAGCTCAGGAGAGCTGAGTTTTCAGTTGAGCCGCCAAGGGTCTGAATCAGGCTGAGTGGCTTTTGAAGGGTTGATTGGGAATTGAAATAGCTCTTTCACACTGCAGATTAGTCATCTCCAAATGATAGCGTGTGTGCAACAAGTTACTTCTCAGATCTTCTGACATTACTCGTTGACACCTGTCCTTGTCAAAGAACTGAGGGTATTTTGGTCTCTTGCCTTTCCCCCGAGTCTTTTAGCTCTCTGATGTCATTCTCCATCAGCAAGCAGATAACCTAAAACAGTGCATCTACAAGAACAATTTGTTCCAAGCTGGCTCCTTGCTGAGTCAGATTCAGCAGGCCCAGGAAATGGCGTTATTCAATCAAATTAGACTTTATTGGCCTGTTAACCCAGTCCACTGAGTACTTTGTGGAGTGCTGATTCTGTCCTAATTTAAAAAAAAGGCCCCACAACATTTTAAAAAAACCCAAACAACAACAACAAAAAAGCAGCAATCTTACAGGCTCAACCCTATCCATTTCCTGCTATTTGTCAGCTTAAGTCAACATGTAAAATACATCTCATGCTGTGGGAGTTCTTGTCTCTATGAAGGAGACTTCGGACTCATTTTGTGTCCACAATGTTCCAAAGAGCCTTAGGGATGCTCCCATTGGGTTTTTTGTTTTATTTTTCACTGGGGGCTGCACCTTGCTGTCCCACCCCTGCTGTTCTATGGTGCTTTCATCAGTGTGTGTAGGGAAAACACTGGGAACCATGTAGCAGAGGAGAGCAGCAGACAGGAGCAGGTTCAGTGTTCCCAGCTGACTGTTTATACCCCATAGCTGGATATGACCCTTTGCCTCACATTGCTAAGGATTTAAACATTTCAACATCTCTGCTGGAGTCCAGTCCTTCTAACTTCATGAAAATAATCCCATGTACCAGAGAACAAAAACATCCTTTTTGGTGTTTTGGTAGTACCTGAAAGGTCCACAGTCAAAGGAGGGAGGCAGGGACATGATGGTGTAAGCCACGGGCAGGAGGCTGAGGAAGAGGATCAACAGCAGCAGTCCCATGTAAAAATTGTTAGACTTGGATGCTTTGAAGACTCTTTCATGAGGGACATTGCTACTCATGACAGCCCAGCACTGAAAATACATGGAGGTTAATAAGCGCAGCACATTTATACCCACGAGACCTGGTGCGTAAAAGGATCCCATCCTGAAAAGGAAAAGAGAAGGACAGGTGCTGTTTTTTGGCAGACTGGAAGGTTTACTCTTTTCAGGAACAGAAAAAGAGGTGTTTGTGTGGTGGCAAGTTTGTTCACAAATGAAGTCTGAGCAGGCTGATAGGTGCTACCCCTCTGCTCCCGCAGTAGAAGCCACCTGCCTCCATAGGGTATGATTANTAAATTGTATTTCTGACTTGGAGTCACTGGTTTGCTTTCAAACCTGTACATTGGGGTATGGTCCACCTCACCTAGGACCAGTAAGGCCTCAGACTTCTCAGGAGTTGCAAAGAAAATTTTTCAGTTTGTGACAAACATTTCTTGGAGATGGCTTGGAAAATGTCAGGTGAATGTAACTAGTGGAGAGAGACCCACTTTTATAGTTAAGCACAGAAAGACAATCAGTCAGAAAAACCAGAACCCAAAGGTTTATCTAGTTGGCTTGGACGCTTTCTAACTCCACTCACAGGTTTTCTAAAAATGAGGGGGAAGTAAGAAAAGGAAATATCTTACCAAATCATTCCCTGGTTGAAAATTAAACCCAAAACGTTGCCGCTAATGTCAAACTCTGCGTAGGACGGCTGCATGGGGAAAGAAAGGAAAGTGCGTTGTTGCTAGAGGTACCTGCTGTTGTTTTCTGCTGGGTGTATGATGCTTATTTAAAGCTGGCAAGCAGGGATTCCTGGGAGTGCTCCTGCTGCATGCACGCTGCTTGAATGACCAGCAGCAGTGTGGGGAAAGCACAAGTGGAGCTGCTGTGCTGTGGGCTGCTGCTTCTCTCTTGGCTTGCTGAAAATTGGAAAGATATATGGAGGTGCTTCGAGCTGCTCCGTGTTTCTCTCTCCCTGCTAATGTAACACCAGCTGTGAGCATGGCACGGGACGACGTTTAAGCTCCAGCTGGTGCCTGGCTATGGACTTACAGTTCTACCCTGGTAAAATATTGAGTCTTGAAGCAGTGATAGTTATGAGCTGGAGGGCAAATACTATGCTGGATTATGTCCATGTCCCTGGGTCCAAGCTATTGAATAGAAACAGAGGGCAAAGGGAGAGAAATATGAGGGAATACACGACCTGATGGGTATCAGGTGAAATTTTACTCTGTGCTAGCTGATAGGTTTCTCCATATAAAGCAGTATTTTAGCTATCTGGTGTGGGTGCTAATGGTGGCAGGTTCAGAACAGGCTGATCTGATCTACTGGCAGTATTTGTTGTTTTCTAAATTATTATTTTGTTAGATCTGCCTATGATGAAGCTATTTCTTCTATATATATTTATCTACTTTTGTGCACACAAAACTCAGGTGATTTTTGCCAGCTGAAACTACGTGTAATGGTTTTCTTGTTATGTTTTCTTGAAAAAGAACTTTTTTTTTTTAACTGCAATGCAGAAAACATAATTTAAGAAATTATAAGTGATGCTCTTATATCTTTGGAATATCCTATGTGGTATGTCTGCTTTTCATGCCATTTGCATTTACTGAATCATGTCAGCAATTCATAAAGTTAAAGTTTAAGATGTTTGTGCTTCAGGATGAAAACTCAAGGGGAGCCTAGTCAGTCTTGCTTAGCTGACTGCTCACAGCTTTGGGAAGGGATGGATATAAACATCGTTTTCTTTGTTCTTTTGATTCTGGTCCATTTCTGCTTTAAATCTTTAGCTAGAGGTTAATATTGGCTTATTTTTTGCATGAAAATAAAGACAACTTTTGGGTTCTGCTGTCCTCTGCCTTGAGTATTCCTATGTGAAAAGGCTGGGATAGACAAGAAGCTTATTCACTATCTGCATTAGAAAAACACAAATAAAATTGTGCTGGTGCCAGTGCCGAGGCTGGGTTAGATGGCTGACAGCAACCATCTTTGCACAAGCAATGGGAGTAATTTCATGCTGCTTGGCTGCTGGGAAGACCTCCCCAGGCCACCCTGGGAAAATGTCCTCTGCCTCTTTCCGAAGAAACACAGAGCCCCACAAGCAGCAAAATGCCTGTTGTGCCCCACCTGCTCTTCCTCGACCAAAGCCCTTCTCTTCGCTTTTCTTCAGACAACTCCGGGAAACCCTCCCAGTAGGTGCACTGATCTACTCATAATCTTGCAAGGTTATTTTAATCTCTGCCTGAATCCATCTCGTTTTGTCTCCTCTCATGTGAATCAATGGACTTCCCTCCACCCCTCCATTATTTTCTTCTCTGTTTCGTGCAGCTCCAGTACTGACTGCTTTGTTAATGCAACCTTTATGAATACCAAAAAAGTCCCGTGCTGTTTTGTGTTTACACACACATGAGAGGGGAAGGAAATGCCCCTTGTTCCACTGCAGCAGAAGAAACACCAGCTTCCAGCAGCAATCAGAAGACACTACTGTGAGAAAAGGAGGTTCCTGCCTGCAGGGTGGGCAGTGAACAGGAAGGTCTGGGGCTTTGAAAAGGGATATAGAGGGGCCCAAGCTTTTGGGGTTATAACAACTGAATGAATACTGGATTATTTATCTTTAAAGTCAGCTTCATGTTTTAAAGTTCTCACATGGGGAGGAGAACTGCATTTTTGTAGAGTTCTCACTGGGATAGAACCGTTAGACCTGGAAAAGTGGTGCATAGACTGTGTACACCAATTATATTATCAGGCAAGTCCAGATGACCACTGGAAGCATTCAAAACAAATTCATTTGTAGCATTTGACCAAATGGCCCTAACTTGCTTTTGTCTTCTTGGCTATAAGATACTGACTCGGCTATAAGATACTTACAAATCCAGCCTCTAGGTCCCAGCACCAACAGTAATTCACAAATCTGACAAAGCAAGCTCGGATGAAATCTCCCACCAGAATGGTTATGTAGGTCACTAGGATATCAGACACAGTGAGCCTCACGAACTCCTGCAATTTAAAAGAAGGAAAAAAAACCATTTAATTTCAGTAGCACGTTCAGGACTGCATTTTTTATTAAGCCACTTGTCTTTATATGACAGTAACCTTTAGAAAAGCATGCCATGAGCAAACTCTCTGCCTGTTTTCAAACACTGGGCAGTGCCTAAGCTTTACCTCTGTGCTTAGGAGCTACGAGCTCTGTTATAGCTGTTAGACCTGATAGCTGCTGCTCGCATTATTGACTGCACTGCATGCTGTGGTAGCACAGAAAGTGGGATCAGAATGCTAATGCTGCAGTAATGCTATTGTGTAATATATGTATGCCCACAGTTGTTTTGATTGTGCGTAGCTCTGGTATGGCTCAGCTCTGTAACTTTTATGTGGACTCCTAAGAAAATTGTTCAGTTGTAGACAAGAGCTGTGTGTAAGTGTAGAGAAAGGAGATGTGCAAGACAAGAAAGATAAAAGTGCAGATAGAAGGAAGACTCATAGACTGGTGATGCCTTTTCTTGGTCTTAAAATCAAGAGCCAGACATGGTTAGAAGGGAAAAAGGGATTTTACCTCGGTATTTAAAGGATCCTTGGTGCACTCCATCCAGGTGGGGCGCGCTGGAATACACATCCAAATGCACACAGAAATGCACCCCCGTGAGCACCCCCCCAAAATGCACACACACAATAGTTCGGGTATAAAATTATAGTCTTTACCAATTAACATATCTATCAAAGATTCCCCAGTGAGAGGCTGAGCAAACCCCCCTCCCCGAGGAACTTTCCCCCCCTGGACAGGCCTATCTTAGTTTACAAAATGTGTTCCAGAGAAGACCTTGGTGTCTGAGGCTTCTAAGATGTTTGGTCTCCTGGCTTAACAGAACATTGGGTCTATGCTATTTATCAAACCTGAAGAATTAGAAGTATGTGGGCTAAAAGGCCCTTAAGAATACATAAAAGCTATATAAAAGAGTATATAGAGGGGGTATACATAAAAAGAAAAAAAGCATCATGGCATCAGTGGAAATAACTGGCATCTCAAGGATTCAAGAGGAAAGACAACTTACAAGAAAGGTTTTTAAAGTCTGAGGTGGGGGAACAAAGATCTGCTGAATAACAGCTTGGCTGCACCAAGGATCAGCCTCTTCTGGGGGGTGACAGTGGCTGGTCTTTTCCCACACAACAGAGAACCACTTGGCTTGTGAAGACCACTTGGATGTGCACAGGAATGCGTAGCCTTGTAGTTTGGCAAGCCCCAACTATCTCTGTCAGCCAGTAAACAACTGCTTTTACTTTTTAAGTTGTCCATAGTCTGGCTGCAGATCTTTGTGCAAGGTAAATGTTGCAGGGTGGATTTGTGTGGTGAAACTCTGAGGACTTGAAGGCCTCCCTGCATGCCTTTCAAGGGGGTTTTTGCCTAACTCTGCTTTCATCCCATGGCCTCATGATGCATTATGGATTGGGATATGTCAGGAGTTCCTTGAGGCATGTCCTCTGGTTGGGTTTATGCCTGCACCAAAGCCTCTCTGGAACAAGTGCAGCAATAAATGGAGAAGAGAGGTTTGCTTCAAAGGCACGGTCGTGCTCTGAAAAAGAATATGGTGCAGGCATGGCTGCAGACTGCCTGGCCTTTTCTGCTCTTCACAGCCAGTGCCTCAAAGCTGTGCGTGCCCTGGTTGCTTCCAGCTGAGGATTTCACCAGCATGGCTTGAGAGCCGTGGCCAAGGACTTGTATTGCCTTGGTGATGCTGTATGAGAGTGGGGGAGAGAGCTGTTTGTGAGGAAAACTTCAAGCCTGGAAATATTAAAGACATCAGTGAGAAAAACAAAAATGAACCATCCCAAACTAACACAGAGACTTGCTACATAATTAACTTCTTACAATGCCAACAGTTGTCTCCCAGCAGGGTCCCCTGGGCACATCTGCAGGGTCAAGGGGAGGTGGGGTGACACTGCTGTCATTCCCTGCAGACGAGCTGTGGTGGCCAAGCAGCGTCCAGTGCGTGATGTTTTTTACCACATCCTCTTCTGCCAGCTGCAATGAAGAAACGCCCTGAGCCAAAACCATCAGAAAATAGAAGTCCCAGTGGACGTGTTTAAAGAAATCCAAGACACTGAATTCCTTCCTCCTCCTTACCAGTTACCACCCGTTATATAAACATCTGTGTGCAACAGATTTACAGTGCTGGCAATAGGACAGAAACTCCTCTTTTGCCAGGAGCAGGGGAGCAGCAGCCAAGAGCAGATCAAGTCTTCATGAATTTTTGGGGAGCAAGCAACCTGCTCCCTGCACATGGAGGAGTCAGACCTCCTTCAAGACCACTCTATGCAGAAGGAGCCTCCACCCAGTCCTCTTCCTTCACATTAGTCAAAATTTTTCAGGGCAGAGCAAACCACCTCGATTCCTCTAATTCTTTTCAGCTTAAAACGGAGTAATTTTTTCTGTGGATCAGTTAGACGTTTATCCTTTCCTGCAGTTATCTGCCCACAACACGCTACCAGGATAATGTTAAAGAGGGGAGGCAAGGCAAGAGGATTATAAACTGTATCCTTGGGGTCTGCAGTAATAGAAAATGCAAACTGTGTCAGATGGAAAAAGAATAGAATTACCCTAACATGCTGTGATTATAGGAAGACAATAACTATGCTCTTTTCAGGGCTGTAAAGAGAAGCTGGAAACTCTGCTTGGTGAGTCCCCCTGGGGCACTGCTCAAGAGGGTTGGGGACAGAGAAAGCACCTGCTGCAAAGAGGATGATTTTCCCTGCTGGCTGTGGGGACAGAGTATGTTCACCCTCAACGTTGGGAAATGCTATTTGATCGTGACTTTTTGGCTCAGCTCTTACTTTTTCGTTGACATCATCCATCAAGGCCAACAAAAATGTGTAGAGGTTTCCCAGGAAGAGCGCAAAGATCCGCCCCAGCTGCCATTTCAGCCCAATGCGGGGATGGTAATTTTCTAGTGCAGCGATGGTTTCAAACAGCGGAGGGCAAAACATGCCCAGCAAGGACATCACAATTTCAACCTGCCACATGAGGAAAAGGAGATAACTGCTAATAGTAACAACAGTGACTATCTTACTTTGAGCAGAGGGGGAGCTGCCGGCAACTGTTTGGATATTTCTGAAGGATTTATAAAGGGGAGGGAGTCAAAGGAAACTCAACTTCTGGCTTTGCTTAGCGTGCAGGCAGCACAGCGCCAGACTTCAGGGCCAGGTTGCACGACTTGCTCTTGCAGGAGCACTTTTGCTCTTATCTCAAAAGGATGAGCTCTAAAGAATTTTTTCCCTGTCAGTCTGGACTCATGAATATTTAGGTTCCTCAAGTACCTTGCAGTACTGCTTGCATCAGCTCCAAGGTTCTTATTTTAGTTTCAGAGGAAACGCAAGACTTGGCCTGTGTGCATAAAGATAATTAGTCAATGCTAATGTTTATTTTCTATGTTCAGCACCTTTGCTTTTGCGGTAGGCATTTACAGACTTGAATGGAAACACATCAAAACCTCAGTTTTTCAGCACAAGATAATACGTCCTAGTGGTATCTTTGTTCCTCTTTATCATGCCAGATACTAAGTTGTACTGTGGTCAATGAAGTCATTGGCCAGTCAAAGTTAGATCAGGCATGACTTACAGGCTCTAAATTTTTTTACAGCCCTAAAGGTCCCATTGGCCTGTGGAGGACTCTGTCTGTACAGGCGCAGGCAGTCTCTGATTCACAGGTCTCATCTTTGTGATTTTCTTTCCAAGAGAAGTAACAGTATCCAGGACTGTATTTATTCAGATCTCACATTATCACCAGGAAAGGGTCAGACATTAAACTTTTTTTTAATAAGATTTTTTTTCTTTAGGAAAAGTCCATAGTGATAAATCAAAGAATTTTGTAAGCAAGTGCAATCTTTCTGAAGTTTTCTGAAGGAATTGTGAAAATGCATGACTTTGAATTTCATTTGGCTTTGAAATATAAATACATGATAATGTGGTAGACATTGAAACTAAACATTTCCATAGGCTGAAATTTTTGTGTGTGTGAAAAGCCTGAAGATTTGAGCTTCTCATTCCAAAATCAGGCAGAGTAAACTTTGACAATTGAAATTTTTTGGTAGGTTCTTAAATTATTCCCATAATTCAAGGTGGATGAAAAAATTTAATTTTAGAGTTATGAATCATGGACATTTCTAACATCTAGAGAGCCTTCTAGTACAATTGAGTTTGCGTTAATATGCAACTTTATTCTTAAGATGGTGGACGGTGTTGAAAGTGCTGAAAAGCCATGGACTTTTCTAGTGATTTATTATAAGAGTATTTTCCCTTCTCTGCAGGAGTTGTTAATTTGCCCTAAGAACTTCCAGTGAGATCAATGTGCATTGAAACTACAAGTGCAAAGGTATTGAAAGGGACTCCTGGCCCTGGTAGGGAATCCCTCTGCCTTGGATGCCATCCTCAACCTGTAGCAATGATTATGCTGATGTCCAAAGAAAATTATCCCAGCAGAAAACTGGAAGCAAAGCTTCCTTACCTCATTTCTTTCGTACCACCCAATGTTTTGCATTTTGGAAAATGTCTGGGAGCGTTTCACCACAAAATAAATGAGGTAGCCACTTCCACACAAGCAGCATATGATGAGGACATTGGCCAAAACTCGCAGGAATCTCCTCAGGTGGATATTCTCATCCTTGTTGCTTTCTTGCTCATCTACAATAGACTCCTGAAAAAAACAGGGGTGCTCAAGAAATTGGAATGGGTATCTTGCAGCACCAACCAAAAGGTGACATCACAAGGTTTTTCACCCTATGAAATGCAATCTTCTGCTCTTCTGGCTATATCCAACTTGGCAGTTTTGGTTAAATTCAAACTAAGCTTCATACAGGCATTCTGGTTTGACTAAAAGATATCAAATGGCAAAGAGCCTGACATATCCCAGGGGAACTGCACTCTAAATTAATACAAATTTTTTTAACACCCGAAAAAAGGGAGTTAGGGGAAACAGGTTACAGAAGCTGGAGCTACCATGGATCAGCACCATGGCCTGCTCATATGAAGAGATGCTGAGCAGGTATCCGGATTCCCCTTAAATTTTTGCTATTGGTGTGTGCTGGGAGCATTCCCAGGAGCAGTCAGACAAAAGTTAAGTTTTAAGTTTACCTTGAAGCTGGTGGTAATGGATGCAAACTTGTTGTCTGCTGTCTCTGGGTTGCCAATAAGGTAGTCCCAGCTGGTGAACATTTTCCAGCTGAAAATGAAGTTGTCATCATCCCCGTCTGCTGTGCTTTCGTTGGCATTGCGTGCCATCCTGCGTAAGGATATGTGCAGTGGCAAGGTCAGACTGTGTTCCACAGAGCCACCACGTACCCTTCAGCTTTGCAAAGCTTGGGATTGCTGGTGGGTAAGATGGAGTGGGGTGACAATTCTTGGGGGTTAGGAATGACTAACATGGGCCATTGGACTTTGGGTCTGAGGAGGACTGAACTGTCAAACTGTGTCTTCAGGACTACGCAGGTTTTGTATTAAAACCAGCAATATAGAAAAAAACTAGCATTGGTTATTAAGGAGGTTAAGGATTGCTTCCACCAGCTGGTGCATGAAGAAAGTCTATTTACGCTGCTTCTGGGTCCTAGGCTACAGTACATGATTATGGCTATCTTTAGTTACTTAAATCTGGCCAATAAATTTGGTGCTGTCCAATACACCCACTGCAGCAAAAACTTTTAGTGGGACTTCACTTGCTGCACAATGCTGGAGCCAAAGAGCTTCCAGCAAGTCATGCAGGGAGAGAAAAAGGATTATTCTTGTTAATCAGCATAGGAGCAGATATGGCTTCTGCTGTTTCCTCTCTATTATTGGATCCCTGAAATCCTTCTGTAAGTCCCCCTAGAGTTCCTACCACTAATACTTCAAGGAAGGCAAGACAACAGATGCTTCAATTTCATGGCAAATGTACAGCAAATCCCCATGTCCCACTGCAGCCAAAGGCTCAAGAGGCTCTTTCTGCTGCACAGCAATATGGCCTGTTTCAGCAAGCGATACAAATCCACAGCCTTTTCTTTCTTCCAAAGAAAGGAAGACCTTTTCATAGTGTGTCCTTCAGGCAGAGCTAGAGGGGCTTATTTTTTTATTTTTAACTTTGCGGAGACCACTACAGCACTGACAAGTGCTTTGGCTGCCTCCTCAGTGCCCTGAGGATACTGTGGGAGCCTCACTGGCAGCTGGGGACAGTGCACAAGGGGCACAGAAATTGTGGCCACTTTTGAACTCCACTGATTTATTTAGGGACTAAACAAATACAGTCTGATAGCATTTGGCTCTTTTCTGCAGCCCTTGCACCATCTGTCGGACCCATGTTGGCATTCAGGAATGTTTATTTTGCCATGAAAGGACACAAAACAAACCTTTGAAATTTATTGTAAGTAAAATCCTCCTCCATGTACAAAATCTACCTGTTTGATGGTCCTGTAGTAATGTTGGAGGAAGGGTTAAAGAGATCTGGAGAGGAGGAGAAGGAAAAAGATGGCTGGAGTAGGAAGGGTTCAAAATAGTCCACATGAGTACACGGATGAGGCAGGGGAGTGTCCATGTGCCCCCAGCCCACCAGAGCCAGGGTGGTGGATGGGGAGGCCAAGTGCCTGAAAACAGCAGGCACACAACCCCCTTTGCCCACATTCCTCCAGCCATCTGGCCAAGGCTGGACCAAGTCTGGGTGCCCATGGAGGGGAACCCAGCTGTGAGACACATCTGGGTGGATTTTGCAGAGGGGGCAATGTCAGCTGCACTTACGATCTTATAACAACCATCAGGCTGTAGCCGAACACGCTGATCCCAACCATGAAATATGCCATTGGCAGCCTGTATTTCAACCAGCCGATTGTCCTCTGGTTGTTGTAGTAGCCGTAAAAGAGTGCTGAGTACTTGATGTAGCCCTGGAGGTAAAGCAAAAGCAATCCTGTGTGAGCGGTGCAGCTTTTCTTCTGCAGGAAAGGGATTTCTAGAGAAAACTGAAGATTTAAAGCAAGGAAAATCAACTTGGAAAAGTTTTTAGGGCCTCATTCTTGTCTGTTTGCTGCCCTGACACCTCTGAGAACCATCTTCTTAAGAATTTGTCTTCCTAAGAGAGGGAAGATGAGGGAGAGCATGTCAGAGGATAGCGGCTTAAAACTAAAATGTAGTTTTGATCCATCACTCTTTCATCCCTCCCAGAGAAACATCCTTATTGCTCTTTGTGGCTGTAGCCCACCTGCTTCTCAAAGCCAATAATCAAACACTCAGATCTTGTAAAAATGCTGTAGCAAAGGGCCTTCCTGCCATGATATGAAACTTTTCCTTTCAGGTTGGAGGCAGCTGATGCTCAGTACATTGCAGATTTAGTTCCTTTTACTGGCTGCCACCTGCAAAGCAAATGTAACTAAAGAGTGAAAACAAAGCATTACTTTCCTGTGGAAAGCAGAGCTCAGACACACTATCAACCGTGTTGTCTCAAGTAGATCTATTTTTTGCTGTGCAATCTGTTAGGCATTCAACAAGCATGCAGATCACCTAATCCGCATTAGCAATCCTTCTGTTTTAGTGTCATATCTCATCCAAGTTGATGTGTATCACTGCACATTTTACTTCTCTATTTTTTGCCCCTTGTCTTTCAGCTCGTAAGTTGTGTACTTAATCGGTCTGGCCATGATAGTTGAGCACGCTCCCCTTTGATCAAGCCTTTGGAAAGACATAACCCTTATGAAGCTCTTATCAGAGCCTGTGTAATGGATCTTGTTTAGAGACATTGAATGGTTTACATGTAAAGGGGCCTCTGGAGGCTGTCTAGTCAAGCTCCCTGCTCAAAGCAGAGCCAATTGCAAAAGGAAGTGTTGTAGCTCGGGGCTGTGTCAAGCTGAGCTTTGAAAATCTCCAGGGATGGAGATCCCATGACTTTTCGGGGCCTTTCTTCCAGTGTTTGCCCACCTTCACTTAATCAGTTAAACTAAGCTCCCCCAAAACTCTAGGCTTTTTATCCCTAACCTAGTAAAAAGCCTTGGTACTCCCAGGTGCCACGGAAGCTGCATTTTTGCCCTGCACAAAGCGCAGTGACACAGGTCCAGCACCACTCTGTGTGTGTTTCTAACAATGCAGCAAGCCTGTGGCTGACACACCACAGCACGGCTGCCTGGGGCTCATAGCTTGTTACACACAATGTCTGCTGGGGAGGTGTGGTAGAAAAAAGCTTTGTAAAATATAATGTCCCTGGAAGGCACTAGTGAAGTTTGTTTCTCAGGTTGTAAATTCCAAACCTTTGTCTCTTTGATTCATCAGATGCCAGGGACTGAAAAATGAGTTTCTCTGCTCACATCATCCAGTGTGTTTTTTAAACACCATTTGTGAAATATGGTGTCTGGTGTCCAAGTGAGATTTATTCCTTTCTGCTCCTCTAGAAATCTGTGATGTGACCTCTTTGCTGCCGAAGCATACATTTCCCCAGCTCCTCTCTCTTGAAAGGTATTTTTCAGGGTAATAGTATTGACTCTTCATTTATGCCTACCCTGATATATATTCCCCCCTGCACCTCTCCTGTGGAGCCTGCTGGAATTATCAGCCTCTATTCATTTTCAAAGGACAAACCTCTGCAAAGGGCTTCATTTGACATCTCCTGGCTCCAGAGCCTATTGGTGTACAGTGTTGCCCCATAGCTGGAGATGCTTCTCGTGCTTGAATGATTGCTCCCTGATGTCAGACAGCAAGGGAATGGGTACTGGATGGGGTCCTGTACAGCAGAGGGGTTCAGAGGATCAACAGCTCAGTGACAGCAGAGGAATGTAGGTGTGTGTAAAAGCCAGAGGCAGGAGACCAGGAGGTCATGGGAGTAAGCATTTCCTGGAGGCATACAGCCTCATCCAGAGGTAAGTTTCCTTACTGATATGTCTGTTACTTGTGGTCTCCCACAGAAAATCAGCAGCTGCATTTCATCAACACTCCTTCAGATTTTTTTGTTTGTTTTGGAGATTTATTTAGCTTTTTTCTTCTGGCTTAATCAGTTTAAATGCTACCTCTTGCATTTTACAGTGCACTGCTCAAATGAGCTTTTCATTCCTTGCATTACTATTAGAAGTATCCCTAATTCACCTCTGAATTTTGGATTTTGACAGTGGGGAAAAGTGCTAGGAGAGGAAGAGTTAAAAGGATCCTTAGCAGACAGTGTGGGGTAATTGAAGGCCTGCCCTGGTTGGTTTTGTTCTTTTGGGGTTTTTTTGGTAAGGAAATTGCAAAAGGGTTTATTACAGAAGGTCTGGGTCCTGTACTTGTAGCATGTGGGCCAGTGCTGACAAGCATTAAAAAAATATTTCCAGAAGTAACAATTTTGAAAGTCAGATCCCAAGGTATTGGTTACATCTGAAACTCTTCACTGCCTGCACATACCTTTTCTTGGGCTGTCACATAAAAACACTTAATCCTTTTGGCTTAAATCTTCAAAGTAACTGGGGTGGGAGGTGAATTGGTGTTGCAGGCAAGTACCCAGATATGGCTGGAAACTTGGAATTTTCCTTTGGCTGCAAGTCCTAAATTTGGTTCCCGCTTCAGGCTCATGTAAATATTTCAGGGGAACAAGGAGGGCAGGGACATAGGAAACAATCCTCTTCCCAGCCCCTTTCAGTGGTCTGGCAAGGTGCTCTCTGCCTGTGAAGGAGATCTGCATCTTGAAGTCTCTTTCTGACTGCCTGGTTTCATGCAGCTCCAGCCTTTCACCTGGGTGCTTGCTGCCTTTCCAGCTGGAAACAGAATGGCTTTTTTGCCTACACACACGTGACAAATGCCAGCCAGCACATTTGTCTATGGAAGTGGTTCAAATCCATATGCAGGTGTCTGCATATGTGCATGCTGTTTTGGCCAGAAATCTCAGCATCCACAAAGATTTTGTTGAAACAAAAGACTTTCCAGACTTCTTCTGGAAGAAATAGGTGCTCTGCTGGTTTATCTTGGAACAAATTCATCCTTGTAGCACCACTAACTTCTGAGGGGTTTTAGGAGGTATTCAACTGATCTTTTGTGATTAACACTTGTGTGCTTACCTCAAAATCCCAAAGAACTGAAAAATCCATAGCTGTTGCTTGTTCGGCCCGGGGTACAGTTTTCCTTGGCATACTCCCATATGGCATTCCCATCAGGACCTGGAGAACATTATTAACAGTGATGCATACATAGTATAAAACACCAAGGAGCTTTTAACAGGTTTTTTTCTTAATGAGTCTGTTCTCATGTGCTTTTGGTTGGTTTTCCTTTCTGTTGATTTTGATATATATTTCATTTCTTAATGCTAAATCAGCAGTTTTTAAAAACTGATGTTTAGTATTAATTTAATTTATTATTGCTTAGTATTGATTATATTTATTAATATTTAGTATTAAAATTATGATTTATATTTAATATTAATTTCACCAAAATAACCAGAGGGCTTCCCTTTCCCTGGCCACATCCATTGCACAGGAAATCTTTTGTGGAGAAATTGTATCCTTCAATGAACAGCGCCAGTTGAAATGTCCTTAGTTTAGCAAGGAGTTTTCTGCTTGAACTTCATGGGTCTAATGCAGTAAGGGGATTAGCTTCATCTATTTATGCAGAGCTCCTCCTCTGAGAGAAGTCAAGAGCACTGGGTCAATCTTGCAAGATAATTTTTATTTTTCAGTCCTGAATTGAAAGACGTTCTCAAGGTGAGGTAAAGGGCAATTAGGTTTGAGAAAAAATATATGACAAATAGATGCAAAGAATAGTTTTCATGGCACAGCCTATCCTGATGGCACCATGCAAAGCAGGTCTTGCAGCTGGAGCAGCAGTTGAAGTCCAGACAGAGAATGCCAAGCGCTATGGAGAGTTATTATATTTACAAGCTGACTGGTGCCTATACCAAAATATCTCATTAGCATTCATAGCCTAGAAAGGTCCTAGCATATCATCTATCCCTTATTTTTTAGGGCTATCTAATTACATTCAAAATAATTTATGATTAAATATTTATTGCCCAGCTACTCCCCGTATCATAACAGCTCAGTAGGCAATGAGTAACAGAGTGCACGTTTCAGAGAAGAAAGCTCCTGCCATATGCAGAGGTCCTAACCAAACACATTTGCATTGTTCAGTGCTAATGGTTATGTCTCCTCGTCCTGGAAGGAAACTGAGCTTTCCCTTTCAATAGTGTGAGCAAGCACATTAAGGAGAACAAAAGCATGGTCCTCAGGAGAGATTCTGCACTGCATTTTTGCTCCATAAAATTCCGCATTGAACAGAACAGATGTCACTGTCTGTGGATTGCACAGCCTTTAAATACTGCACTGAGTAATTGAGCCAGAGCTGTAATGGCTACATTAAAAAATTCTTCAATAAACGATCATATAAAGTTGCTTATGAGATCCTTTTCCTTCTCCAAGAAGAGTGAGAAATAGAAAAACTAAAAATAAAACAATTGCTTGTGAATCATATGAACTGGAGGTGCAAAAGAGGGTTATTTTCCAAGCAAATATTAGTTGGCAAAGTGCTGGGAAATTGTCCGTTCCTTGAAGGGCTGTGTGTGGTCATGCTCCTCAGAGGGCCCAAAACCGAGGGTATTTAATTATTTTCAGAGCACAATCCATTTCTTGTTGCTCTTGCAGACCGGATCTTGTGCCTAGGATTGGAATGTCGTGTTCTTCACTTTAGTTAAAATGTAAAACTAGACTTGGATTAGATTGTTGAGCCCTTGTTTCAGTTAGATGGGCAGGATCTTTGATAGCATTTTATGTCTCCTGATATCAATTGGACTTTTGCTCCTGTATCAGTAAGTCTTTGTAAATAATCGTCCTCAGGCATTTAATTTTTCTAAAGCAATGCCTGATATAAGACATTTGTTTGTCCTGCCAATGTCATGTTTGTGTCAAGCAAAGGGCAAGGTATTACTGAAAGGAGAATTAAGCACTTACCTCTGGAATTATAACCAGCCCAAATATTAACCCAAAAAGGACAAGATTTACTCCGTACATCCACCGCAGAAATATGAAGTAGGAAGCAACGGAGGAGCCAAAGTGACCTTAAAGCAGAAGACATTTCATGGTTAGGAGTTTAGGAGGGTTAAACTGTCCTCAGCAACCCTTTACCCTCAGCTCTCCCTGATGTCTGTGTAACTCAAGTCACACCAACAAAGTGCTTATATAGCTTGGGTTATAAGATATCTATGTAACCTTAATATCAATATAACCCAAATCATGACCTTTTATCAATATGACTTAAAGAATATCAATATAACCTTAAACATAGCTTTCTATACTTACGTAGTCTGAATCATAGCTTTTACTTATATAGCCTGAAACATAGCTTCTACGCCTATAACTTGATGTTTATAACCTGCCTATAACCACATGCTTACAACCTAAATGATAACTTTTGATACCCATATAATCTAATATTAATAACTTTTTATACAATGTTACAGCTAGTATATAGCTAACTAGTTGCTTATGTGCAAAATAAAGGAAAAAAAAGAGATAACTTACCAAGTGTATAGCTTTAGAGATGAGTGTAGTACTAATGAGAAACTGGCAAGCCAAAGCCAATTACCCACAAAACAAAGAATTTAGACTGGTTAAGACCAGACGGACCGAAGAGCATCATAATTGTGCATGCCTCTAAGACAAAGTTGAAAAGTTCAAGTGTGAAGAAGACTTTAGAAGCCTTCATCAAAGACCCTCGAAGACCCCCGAATTGGGGAGGTGCATGCGCAGTGCAAAGAATTATCTAATAACCATGAGATCATGCTATGTAAATTAGTTCCGGCGCGTATGTGATGATGCTGCAATGGCATAGCAACCTTTAGCGAAATTTTACTGTATAAATATGCCACCGCACTTGACAAGGGCGGGTGAGCTAGGAGGAGATATCCCCCTCACCACCAGCACTGCAATAAACAAATACCTGCTCTATAGACATCGGTCTATGGGGATTTATTTCCAGCCTGTCTTTCGGGCATCATCCCCAACATGTTTCGCATGGGCCTCCCAACAGTCCCCACAGCTGATGGAGAGAGAAACACCTGGAGCTGCCAGGGGTGTGTGCTCCTTGTTTGGCACTGATGCCCAGGGCGAGTGGAGACTGTGAACCAGGAACTTGTTTGTATGAAGACAAAGCTGTGTCAAAAAATGTCACACTGACACCGCATGGCAACTTCAACTTACTCTCCACTTCCTTTATCTTCATCTCCCAGGGTATGCACTGAGTTTTAAAATTTTCAAAGTCTCTCTTAAATTTCACCCATTTCTGAAACAAGACAAAATTGAAGTGAGCAGAGAGATGTGAAGAGGGTGTCTGCTCTGATGCAGGGCATTCTAGTATTGGTTTGGTAGCATAGTTAGGTGTGAGTGTAAAGTCCAAAGCAGGAACCCTGGTCTGGGTCTTATCTTTTGGCTATTTCAGAGACCCCTTCAACCCAAAATCCCTCCACTCCCAAGTGTTCACATTTATGATTTGAGTTTTAAGAGTTTTAACCTTCCCAAGCTTTTGGAAAGCTGCAGTTGTGCTATGGATTCATCAGATTATACAGGGGTGGAAAATTCACACCTGGCTCTGGATTGAAAGAATTGGTTCAGAACAAACTCTATTTAAAACAAAATTTTATTTGATGAAACACTGAGCTTGAATCTTTCCTCACCAGGCCAGAAGCAGAACTCCCATTGATTTCATAATCTCAAGTCTGGCTCTGTTTTGAACTTCTCAATGTAATCTCCATGACAACATGCAACTTGGCTACCAAATTCAGTCTCAAAACACAACCATCATTCTCCCTGTTATGTCCTCATCACTGGAGAAGATGAAATTTCACAGGACTAGGGGTAGTGGAAGCATTTGGCAGAGCCTCTTTCCCCTTTAGGGACACCTTTTCTCACAGATCAAGGTTTTGGAGATTGCAACCAGAAAGCCATGGTTTTCCCTGCTCCTGTAAACCCTCCCTTGCTTCAGGAGAGGTCACAGTGAGGTTCAGGGTGGGGTAAATTTCCCCCTCCTTTTTCTGCAATAGTCATAGATTTGAAGCCAGCTAGTATTTTTTTGAATGTGAGCAGGAAGTTTTAGTCTGACTTCCCTATGCCTCTTTCACCAAATTGAGGTTAATAAACCTAAAAATGTGCTGAATACATAACTGAGCATCCAAGCCTTCCCTGACGTCACTGTAGCACTTACCTTCGCCATCATCATCTTATATGCATACAACTTTTTGCCCTTTCCTTTTCCCAGAGCTCCTTCAAAATTCTCTACAAAATCTTGTGCCTCCCTAATTGGAAAATAAAGAAGCAGGTTATTAAAATAAAGAAGCAGGTTATTAAAACAACAAAGGGGTCTTTAGCTTTTCACCCCTGCCTGCCCCCGTGGGATAAGCAACGAAGGTGGGGGCTTGGTGTCTTTCCAAACTTGTTATCTGCTGGTGCTGTTGCTGTGCTCAGACACCCACCCAGGACTGGCTATCAGGTCCCCAAAGCATTCAGGTTTATGTGGAAACATGCCCCAAATCTTGCTCCATGCTTCTCCCTGGGTGCAAACTAAAAGCCTGCCCATTTCTCTTGCTCCAGAGCTCCCAGCCTGCATGCCTGTTGTAACTTTTCTGTCCTGATACATTGGTCAAGAAGAAAAAAAACTTTGCCTAGTGAAATAAACTCCAAGAGGATGCACAATTTCCCTCCATGAACACCTCCCTAGATAAACATCAGAGATGTGAAAACACCCCAAGGGAGTAATCTCAGTGCCAAAGGAATGAGTGTACACTAAGTCAGGAGTAAAATCAAGCTGCAAAATGAAAATAGTTTTACAATAGGATTTCTAAGGGAAATACAGAGAAAATAGTCTAAGTAGATGCTGTTATGCTGAGTATGCTTAGCTTGTGAATAAAATTATATTGTATATTGGCGCTGCCAATGAGAAGAGATTAAATTTCAGGAGCTGGGAGATTTTTTGCCATCCTAAGCCTGTGGGAAAGACAAACTTCCACTTGGTACAAATAGCTGGCTAGTTCAGCCTGAAACCTTAGGAAAATCACCAGTGACTTCATTTGGAAACCTGAAGTGAGATTTTTTTGTCTTAAACATATTGTTTCACTCTCTTTGTGTTTTACACCTCTTATCTGTGCAATGGGGCTAATAATTTCTGGTTTTAGTTTTGAGTTTATGCAACCAAAAATGACTAATGAATGTACAGCATGCTGAGAGCCTTTCTGGAGACTCCAGCACAAGCAATGCAACAGTTTTGTTTAGGTTCATTATAATGGTTGGTCTAATTCAGCAATAAGATGAAGCTATGGAGGTAAATTATCAAACATGATCCTAAGTAGAATTTTAGTCAGGATCCTACACCACAGGGAAAACATGCATCAGAAATAACTCTGCTTTGCTCATTTTTTCTTTTCTTGCAGAAATTTGGAATTTTAGGGTTGTAAGAATTTATTTGTTATGCGCTCAGGCTCATAGCATGCCTGTGGGGTAGAAAAGCTGCTTTAATAGAGTATCCCTGTTATACATCTTTACCCATATTTTCAGAAGTAATTGTTAGAGTTCACAGTTCCTGATTTTATTGGAAGATGGTCAGGTCTTGGGCTTCAGGGCATGAAAGAGATAAGCAGAGACACATGGTGACTGCCAGCCTTCACAGCATAATCCCTGCAGCTCTGAGCAACCTCTCAGCAAACACAGAGCAGGGGCATCACCACTCCCTGTGGGGCTGTGCATGCTTTGCAATGCTATTTTGAAATCTCTCCTGATGGAAAGGGGTTTCAGAGGATCCTTAAGCAGTAGAGCTGGGAGTTGAATTGTTGCCCTGACATGGGAATGGTTTGTTATGAGCCATTCCCTGTAGACCCGTTGGTTTTCATTTCCCTGGTCTGCCCTGCCCCACTGTTCCCCATTGTCCTGCACTAAGGGGTCTCTTCTGCTGCCTGAGTTGTTCCCACCTTCATCAGGGGCTGTGTGGCAGAACTACCTTTGCTCCATAAACCTCTGCAGTTAATACAGAATTTTTTCCAAGCAGCCCCATCTCAGGGCTGTGCAGTAACACGGCACTGTGCTGCTCTGATTTCTGTCTGACAAAAGACATGAATAAGCAAGCCAGGGTATAGTGTTTGCTTTAACAAGTAGCCTGACAGTAGTGAGCCACTTGGTTTCAAATACGAGGGTAGAATGACCTGGCCATGGGTATCAGTTGAATAGATTTGCACTTTGTCAGTTCTTTGGTTACAGAAGCTGAAAATCAGATTCCACATCTTAACTCTGATCGTTTGAACCCAGATAGGGTGGCCAGGTTCTGCCGGTCACTTTTTCTGATAATGCGGTATTACAGAAACAGCAAATATGTAATTTCAAGGAAAGACAAAGTGCATTTGACAACAGTCAGGAGAGACTCCAGGAGTGGGGGTTCCCATTTTGATGGGTACCTGAGCACCGACAGCTTCTTCACCATCCTCCAGGGCTTGTTCCTCATGGTGGAAATCAGCTTTTTCTTTTGCTCCACCAGCTCCTTCAGCATCACGAGCTCTTCCTCTGACAATGACTCTTCGTCAGATGAGTTGGAGGAAGCAGAAGAAGTACTGGAAGAGACACAAAATGAAGGACAAAGAAAAACTCACAGGGGTTAGGGGGAACGCCTTGCTTGGGGTAGGCAGAGTGCAGCTGGCCCTGGGAATCCCACTCAAATGTGGGCACAGTGCCTCAACATCCCTTGGCTCAGTGCCATGCCAGCGCCCTTCGCACTCAGAGAAGGGCTGTTTCTAGCCAGGGTAATGAGGATGCATTTTTGTCTCTCTGCAATTCACTCGGTGTCATGCTCTGGACTACAGCTGTAGAAGCATTGCCTACAGCTACCAGGGCTACAGCTGACTCCAGAGAAATGGTTTTCATGCCTTCAGAACAAAATGGGAGATATGGGGAGAAGTCAAAGGTTGGGAAAAATGAGATTTGGAAGACACTTGAAAACACAGGACCATTAACTGGAGCGTTAACTGGAGCGTTTCCGTAGACAAACAAAAAAGTATGTCCACATCCAAATGTCTCAAGCTACCTGGTGCTTTTCTACCCTGGCTGTAAGCATGTAGGTACTTCGAGTCCACTACATGCATAGACCTGATCCTAGCTGAGAAATGATAATGATTTGGAAACAGTTTGGTTGTTTGGCATTTTACACTGTTTTCCATTGTTATGTGTCTTTTAGGAGAGCAGGAACTTATTTGCAGTCTATTGGTTTTGCCATTCTGATCTATATGCCACTGGCATGTCAATATCGCTGCCAGTCTGTATAAGGCACCATAGTCAAGGATTGTTTAATTACCTGCTTTTCCTGTCTTTCTTCTGTTTGTTCTCCCCCTCCTTCCCTTGTGTGGTTGTTTTCTTTCCTTTGTTTTCTGATTCCTTTTGATCTTCGGTAGGAGCCGTTTTGCCTCTGTCTTTCTTCTGGCTTCCTTCCTCTCTTGCCTTTTTTCCATCTCTGTTTTTCCTTTGGTAATTTTTTCTCCTGGAAGCTCTGTTTTGTTGGCTGCCATTGTCTTCCTCTTTGCTCTCATTTTTGTCTTCTTCTTTGTCTTCTTTTTCTTCTTTGTTTTTCTCTTGTTTTTTGCTTTGAAGTCTGCTTGCGCTGTCAGTTTCCCTGAGGGGTTGTTTGTTCGTTTTCTTGTCTTTTACTTCATCTTCTGCAAGTGATAAAAAACAATTACATTGGGAAATCTATGCCAGCAGAACAAGGATTCATCAGACAAGCATGGGCAGCCAAGGCACCTGATGCAAACCCTGGCAAATTCAAAGAGCAGGCGCCTGTTGATCTCGATGGGCTTTGTGTTATGCCCTGTCCAAGAACTAGGTGTAACTCACTGGTTGTGCAACTCCTATTTAAGACAGTGTGATTTAGCACATCAGTGACTCATATATGACCATAAGAAAATTGGAAATTGGTTACAAATGCAAAAGCCCATCCATCAGACAGCACAGACAGATAGCTCTCTGTCGCTGTTGAGCGCTAGCCGAGTACAGGAACCAGACTGGATCGGGTGAGGCGGAATTCTGATTTTATTATTTAATTCTAAAACTTATATAGACTTTTAAAAGTTTCTCCGGATTGGGTCAATTCAAAACCTCCCCCTAGGCCCATAGGCCAGGTAGAACTGCCCATCTTTCCAGAGACAGTTTCAATAACATCCAAACCTTATCTTTATTTATAGAACACAGGGAGAAGAAGAGAAAAATTCCCATGGGAAAGAATCTGTGCTACCACAGCTCTCTGACACGTAAACACACCAGAACAAAAGAAACAGAAATTGCAGTCTGTTACACAATGTGTAGTTTGCTTGTTGATGCGATGTCCTTGAAAGATGTTTACTTTTCAAGGCTGGAATGGAGTTCTTCTATTTATAGAGAGAAAAGGTACAGCTCAGGCAGCATCCAGTTTTGTTTCTCTGAGTTTTCTTTTATATTGGGTGGTCTATATTCAGAGAAGAAAAAGACCAGATAGTCTCTGAGGCACATTGCATTCTTACTGGCATTACAAACTAAAAACCTGTTCTTTCCAGAAGTGCTTCTACCTTAAAGGACTGAAATGGAGCATGATTTAATGTCAGAATATTACAGAAAGGGAAAAAAAAAACCATCCAAAACCCCCCAAGTCTCTCCATCTCTTTCACTACCACGTCTATCAAAATCAATAGTAATTTTTCCAGAGTATTCTGGCTTCCAATTTTCCAAAATTTCTAGCTGATGACAGTAAAGAGTTGGATATATTGTAATGGAAGAAGGATATTGTGCTAGAATGAGATCCAGAGTGTAAAATAAGGAGACTAAAAGGTGAGGAAAACAGAAGCAAAAAAGAATTCGAGCATTTGCAGTTTTGGTTTGGTGAAAAGCTAGAAATTCATGACAAGCAACCAGATTCTGCTTGCTCCTGGTAAAACATCAGTAGGCAGTGGTTATCACATTTGACACTGGAAATGAGAAGAAGCTTCCAACTATTTCTCAGGAGCCATTAGGTAGGTTTCAGTTATTATGTGATAGTCAATCCAAACTAAATTTTGGTCAATCATCTAGGTCAAAGGCCCACCTGCTCTCTTCGGGACAATGTTCATTTTGGACAGCCAGTGATGTAGCACTTTTAGTATTTGCAACCTTTAAAGTATTAGGTTAAATGTGAAGCATTCATTTGTTACCTTTATCTTACTGCCTATTTTGCCTATATGGAAAATGTGGGTATGATTTTTTAAAAAAAATTAAATCCCAGTAGTTTGCTGTTTACTTTCCCATATTCTGTGCGTAATACAGACACAGTTGTGAACGATTTTTGCGGTAACAGCTATATTTTTATCACCTATCCAGTGCTGTTATGATCTTATTTTTTAGCTCTCTCTCTTTAGTTATACTAGACATGCAGAGTTAAAGGTTGTTTTAGTCCTATCATGGGCTTTTCCTGATTTCCCTCACAGTCATAAGTCTCCCTTCAATCCATTTACATTATTTCCTTCTTGTGGCTGTGATTAATCAAGATCCCAGTGTATTATGGTCTAAGCAAGCATTACAGGGAGGGCAAGCAGGACATCAGTAGAGTGCAAGGCAGTCCCAGCCCTGCACAGGGTGGTGTTTTACTGCAGTGTCTGATTTACTAGGGGCTGACTTCCAAGGGATGTGGGCTCTGACAGCCTCCCTCTCTGGGAACATGGATAAAAGAGAACAGACTGCTTAAGAATGGTGGTTTACATAGCACTATTGTAAGTCAAACCTCAAGGGAAAAATCTGCTTGCTTGCAAGTAGCTCATGAAAGCCTTCATGAAAGGCAAGTAGCTCATGAAAGCCTTGTAGAGCAAGTCATAAATCAGAGAGAAAAAGAAAAGGTATCACCTCTTGTATTTCAAACAAGACCACATTTGTTAATCTCTATATTACCTTCACTCTCTGTGTCAGTTTCGACTTGTCCATCAAACTCTATTCCGGCTGCAAAACAAAGAACAAAGAGTAATTACATTTGTTGCTGGAATTTACACATGTGATGCTTTACACAGCTAACCCTTAAGTTCCAGCTGAGCTTGGCAGAACGTCCCTTTTTGATTATACATTATGTTCTTTCCCTACAGTGATGCTCTTAATATTTACTTTAGTCTGGCAGACTGACAAAAACTCCCTGCCCAAGCAAACTGAAATTGTATGGTTTTTGAATGACGCAAAGTAGTGTGCTCAGGAAGCCCCGAGAAGTTTAGTCGAGTATTTAGCAGCACGCGAACTAAAATGATCACAGTGATACCAACCATCTTCCAGGATGACCTGTAGAGCACTTTTCTTTTTCTTCCCCATGGCAGCCTCCCGTCTATCACACAGACACCGTGGCTGCTGCGCTGTACACACACCCCAGTCATACACAGGTTATTCTCTCTTCCACTGCCCATGTGCTTGTCTCCTTGGCATTGCAGACAGATGGGCCCATCCAGCAGTCGGTGACCTCTTGCTCATGAGCCATGAGGAGAGGGAGGGGTTGGAGAGGCGGGAAAAACCTGGGCTCTGCCTCAGCCCACCCAAATGCTTACCCTTCTTCTCCCTTCTCCCTGTGAAAAAAGCACCTGTTGGCATTACATTGCATTTCATTATTTAAACATGAAGGAAAGCCCTTCGGTGGGTACTTGGTGGTGTCATATGAAACACAGACACAAGTCACGTCTGGTTCTGACATAAGCATGTGGCTGGAGGCTTTCAAAGCATCACTTTTCTTAATGCCATATTCTTTACTGACCTGAGTCAATCTGTGTAACCCCGTTAGTCATTCTCCTGCGTCTTATTAAATCCCTCAGCCAGTGCCCCTTGGGACACAGCTGTGGGTCACCTTTTGTCCTCCATGCATGTCCCTTGGAGGGGACTCATGAGCAAATAGATGCAGCAAGGAGACAGGAGTCAGGATACCAGGCTCTCTCTTTCTTTTGCTCCTCTATTCTCAGTGACCTTTGCATACTCATTGCCCTTGCTGGTAAAATAGGATAGATTTTCCTTCTAGGTTCTCTGAGGCTTAATTAATTAATGTGAGACCCTCATTTGGAAGGTCCATCAGTACCACAAAGTATTGTATTGCATGCTGCAGTTTGCTGTTTTTCAGTGGGCCAAGAATAGGTTTGTCTGAGCAGTCTCCAGAGTAAAACCTGTGCCGTCTGCCTCAGCTGTAGTTTCCTCAGCGGGCATCCAAGGGTGCATACCCAGTGTGGGGTTTCTCTCGGTTTCCCAAAAGGAGAGCTTACTCTCACACCATCTACAAAACGTGCTGCAGACCCTTGGCTTGCATAGGTGTCCCTCGGGCACCTGGCATAATCACTTTTTTCCAGGGATTAAAAGGGAGAGCGTTAATTCCTTGCTTCCCTCCCAAAAGAGAGTCATGTTGTGGAGATCATCTTGAGGCTGCCACTGCCACTGACTTGTGCTGATGACTCCTGCTCTGGATCAGGTGTAGTGACTGAGGAGGTGGAGCCTGAACCTCTCTCTGCTGCTTTTTGCTCACTGAATTTGGGCCCAAGGGCACATTTCAAGTATTTTAAGTCCAATCCCATGGATTGTTTGATCTATGTTTGACTTCAGCTCAGCTCTCCTGAGCTTTCTACATAATGTATGGTATATGCCCGTACATTATTAACAGCTCTAACCCTACAAGTTCATTGCACACGGCATTTTCACTGTGTTGCCCACACCAGTGCCTGACTGTGTCTGAAGAGAGTGATAGTGTCTTTTGAAGGTCTTCCCAGTGAATGAGTTTCACCTGTAACTCTATATGTTGATGTGGTTTGTTTCCAATATGATGGCTAGGTCATTGAATTAATACTGCTCCAGGAAAAAAGGAGAAATTCCCAGCTGCTGGAGGCTACTGCAACAGATTTTCTGCAAGATACTTCAGTTGCCTCAGCCCCAAGCATCTGTTTCCCAAACAGAGGATCTAGGGGCCTTCTTCTTAAATGAAGATGAAGTTTCTGAAGAATTTTGTGGCAGGAGGCAAAAGGGCTGTGGCTGTTCATCATGCCTCACCCTCCACCTCTCCAATACTGTACTCAGTGATAATACTGCTTCTGCTTCATGGAATCACAGAATGGTTTGGGCAAGAAGTGACCTTTAAAGGCTGTCTGTTCCAACTCCACTGCATGAGCAGGGACATCTTCAATTAGACCAGGTTGCTCAGAGATCGGTCCAACCCGACCTTGACTCTTTCCAGGGAGGAGGCATCCACCACTTCTCTAGGCAACTTGTGCCAGTGTTTTACCACCCTCATTGTCAAAAAACTTCCTCTTTGTACCTAATCTAAATTGACCCTCTTTTAGTTTAAAGCCATTACCCTTTGTCCTTTCACGGACCTAACCCTTTCTTTCCCACCGAGGCATGCTCAGATGCTTTTTGTGTGCTCAAGAGCTGCTTATGTGAGCATCTCATTGGCAGAGTTGAGTGTCCTGGTTTCTACCCCATCAGAGAGCCACTGATTCACCCATAATCTGCACAGGAGCTGGGACAGTCGCAGGCTCCAAGCCTGCTTGTGCCACTTGGCACACCCATAAGTACCAAGTACATGAGTTTGAAAAATGATGGGGAATGCAAGTTCATATTACTACCAAAATGTGTGGCCAGGTAACAGCTCTGTCTCCTGTCCTGGGCTGAAACACCTGCCCTTTGATTTTACAGTCTGTTCACAGCAGTGGGGGCAAGGTGTTGTGTTTTCACAGCAGTCACAGAGGCCCTGGGCACCCCCTGCCACATGGGGGGATAAGATTGCCCTGCACTCTTCTCACAGTGGGGGTGACAGCTGGGGGGTGCCAGCATATGGGACGGAGCAGGAATGGGGGCTGTTTTACACAGTTCCCATGAAGCAACAGGTCAGCATGGATGAACACATTTGCAATAAGCTCTGCATGGTTGTTGCTTTGCTCCCCTGTACCTACACTGCCAAAGCTAGTAGGACTGGCCATGATAAAACTGTACTGTGTTACAGGCTGGGTGGCAGCATTTCACTCCTGCAAAGGTAGGGACCTTTATCCTTCTCACTTCTGATTCCATTGGACTCCATCCCATGGAGAGGAGGGAGTTGCATAATGTCTGGCAATTATTTCCTAATGAACAGTGTTATTAAAGTGTCTGCCTAAGATCTTACCCCTCAGGAGAAATCCTTACATTATCTTTCCAACTCAGCCTGTGGTGCAATAGACCCTTTGCATATGATATGCTGCTCCCTTTGCCTTAGAGTCTCAAGAGAAATAAATAACCTACTCCATCTGATGCTGTGTGACTCCTCTGGAAGTGATGGTCCCCCTGAGGGTGATGTGAAGACATATAAGCATGATGAGAAACCTTGGAATCTTGATTCTTTGTGGTACATGTCCTTGGGGGAACATGTGGCAGACTTGCAGAGCAACATCACTTTTGGGATGGACCAGGCAGTGCTAGAGGCTGTGATGCAGAGGAAGACTGGGGAGGAGAGGAGTGGGATTCAGTGCAACAAAGTGGTGTCATGAAAGCTGAGACCAAGAAAAAGTGCAAAATGACTAGGTTGTCTTGCCAGCCTTGCTTGCCTTGTTTTTTGGTAAGTGCAGAGAGATCAGTGATTTCCCCCCAGAACTAGGCTGGTGGAGATCTTGCCGTACCTCTAGGCTGGTTTTGCCTGTGTGGTAGTCTGCCTGTAGTTTGTGGACACTGAATAGCATTGGTCAAAGAAAAAAAGATATTGCAACATGGAATTATTCATGAGGAAAAAACTTATGGTGGGATATTCTACAAAATGCTGTGTGTGAAGTAAGAAAAATGTACTTCACATCCTTTTGACATCTGTCTTTGAAGGTAGAAGGTGCTCCATTAAAGGAAAAACACACAAAAATGTTACAGCGAGACCCCAGCATGGTAGGCCTGGGAGAGCAGTAAGACACCTCATGGGCTGCGAGAGAGGTGTCACACGAGGACTTTCCATGTCTGTATGTGTCCATCAAACAGATGACACATCCGTGCAGGGCTCACCAGGGCTTGCATAGCCATACAGTGGTGAATCCATCAGCAATTCTTCAGCACCAAGCACACCACCATCCTCAGCTTATGAGCCTGATTTTCCTAAGAGGATAATGTGTCTTGCAGGGCTTAGGATTTCTTAGGATTGCAGACTGGGGAGACGAGATTAATGGATGAGTCTTTTACCTCTTGAGTTATTCCACACAAGGTGTGAATAAGTAATGCACAGCCAAAAATCCAACTATTACTTATGTAAATTCCATGCGTATGCAATTTATGGAGTTGAAGCACTAATATTTTTTACTGTACTATTTAGTGTTTTTCTCCTCACACTGGTGATGACTGACACTATATAATCTGGCAGTTTTGAGTTTTAGCATACGAGGACATTGGGTGTCTCACACACATCCAAGTGTTAAATAAAAAACAGTTGTGTTATGGAGACAGGGTAACTGAATCCTGGAAGCACATACAACATACTTGTAAATGCTTAATGAGCTAGTGTTTCTCCCTTTCTTGCTTTCTGATTAACATAGGGCTTTAGCTAATTAATCCATGGATTACATTTATTCAATATTCATCTCATCTATAAGTAATCTTTACTTGAGAGGGTTTTCGAGCAATAATGTTAAAACCCGACCTGTGTGTGGATATTTTGATGAGGGCTTAAAACTTGGGAATTGCCAGAGCCAGCTTTAATGAAATACCTGAGAGAGACATTTAAAAGTGAGAGATCACCTCCAAACACTTACTTGGTTCTGTTGAACTATTAAAGAAAACTAAATTATTTTAAAAAACCCAAGCCAACCATAATCATGTTTTCTGGGGTCTCTTGGGTATGCTTCATAAAACTGGATTCAGCTCAGCTGTAATCCAGCCTGACTTTTGACCATATCTGAGTTTAACTTAGCAAAACCAAATTTCTTACAAAGCCATGAAAATCCACCAGGGGCTACATGCTAACCCGAGCAATATATCTATGCAGAGGTCATTCTTGCTCTCACGTAATTGCTGCAATGCTGTACTTTTAATCTGTACTTTTGCGATAGGATCTGGAGTGAACTCTGACAGAGCAGCATGGAAATGCTCGGCAAGTAAGGAGTCACTGGCAGCATTCACTGCAAACATGTGGAAAGAGAGTCTGATTATCTTAACATGATCTGGGAAAGGAATTTTAGCTCTTTGCAGACTTTGAAAATAACCCTCTGGCTCCCACAGAGAATGGTAGGTCTGGACTGTGGCTAAAGGCTATAAAATGATGCCAAATACATGCCCTATGCTGTTTGTTCAGGGTGGGCATTAGTTACTTGTAAGGATGACGAAGTCCCACTGGAAGAAGTTGTGCAAGACTAATCTTGTGGTGTTGGGGATATTCAAGTCAGTGCCTTGTGATCTTGTGGTTTGCCCATGAAAATGAGCTTTATCTGTGTAATCCCAACCCAGGATGGGGAGCACAAGGTCCTGAGAGACATAACTATTCCTTTTTTATAACTTTTCTGCTGTTATTTCATAACTTCAAGATACAGTTGGGAATTTGCTGTGAAGGAACACAAGCTCTGTACATGCCGTTAACCTGTTTTAGCTGAAGAACTGCCACACAACTGCTAACTTAGGTGTCCTGTCAGGAAGAATTCAACCAAAACAGGGGGAGGATGTGCACTGGTAGGTCCTGGAGGTATGGTAGCTCAGAGAGATATCTTGGAATGTCAGATCAATCATTGGACAGAGCCCTTCAGTCTTCCATAGTCTTCCACTGATTCTTGTCATGTAGGAACCAGTAAAGATTTTTTTTTTTAAAGGTGCTCATATGGCCCAACTGTGTAAGAATAGAGCACCCCTTTGCAGCAGCCTTGTGGGAAACACTGCAGTTATTAAGAACCTAGACTAATGCAAAACACAAGTCAATATCTGCCAGCTCACTGCCATCTTCACCAACTCCATGTCTCAGGCTAAGCACATGCTTGGAGTCATCCTGGATCCTTGTGAACTTGTCAGTGTTCTCCAAACACAACAAAACCAGTGGTGGTGCTCAGATGGTGTGTGTTGCCCCTTTATCATCCTTCCTCATTGCTGACATTTTTGGTGACAGGCTTTGAGGAGAACAGGCTCTTGTCCATCCAAAAAATGGTGTGCATCATGGTCCTTTGAACTTGGCACTGCATGAGTAACTAAGTGGCATTGGAAAAACTGTTCTGATTTCTAACCAGATACAGACACTCCTACCCAACTCCCACGCTCCTTTTAGGGAATGGAGGCAACACAACATTTTTGCCAATATATTACTCTATTTATGAAGAGTAAATGAAATACAAAAATGAAGTTCTCGTGAAGTTTCCAAAGACAAGAAGAGAAAATTATTAAAACAACAAACTTCTGGACTAATCTAAAGCATGAAATGAGTTAACATACTCATGCAGGACTTAAATGGCGAATGAGTTTGTCATAAAGGATTTATATAAAAGACTTGTCGTTTAGAGAATGTATGTGCAAAACCAAGAAAAGAGCATGTTTTTTGCTCATATTCTGAGGTAGGAGGGTTTTTTTGAGGAACATTTTTGCTGGGCTCCTTTCCTGCCTTTTACTCCTGCTATTATGGAGGAAAATTTGAGCATGGTCCCTTCAGCTGTGTAGGAGGTGCCTGAAAGGACATAAATGAAGGTCACAGCATGAAAAGATCCCGAGAAGAACACCCTTCACAGGAGCTGAGCCCTTTTTGTTGACTCCTGTCCAGCCCCTCCAGACACAGAGGGGTTGCTGCTGCTGGATTTTCCCTTCCTTTGTTCTGGATCTGAGAGGATTACTGTGGGGGAAAAAAAATCTTTTTTTTTCAAGAATCTCTTTGCCTGTAAAACAACTTTTTTTTTCTTTTATTTAGAAATCAGAGGGAAAGCTGCCTGACAATCCAGTCATGACAGGAAGGTCTTGCATGCTTTAACCTCTTCTTAAAAGTTCCCAGAGAAGCTCTGCTTTCATTTCCATGAGCCAGACCCTCTGCTCCTGCAAACTCTTAAAACTTTTAGAGATTTACATGAGGATTTGACAAGTGACACCAGCCAATGGGTTTCTGCCAAATAGTCCTAAAGTTTCTGCTGGATCATAGGCTGAGAGATCCACAGGATTTTGAGGGGTTTCCCCATAGTGCTCTTTCAGAGTCAGATAGTCCCTGTGAAGGTTCCTGCTTGTGTCAGAAAAGAAGAGGTAGCAGGGTGACTGGAAGTCAGAAGCAGTATCTCTGTTTAAGTGATATCAAGGCCCAATACATGCTTGATTTTTACTGCATAAAAAAGTCCAAACCTACAAGCTTTTGTGCCATTGTTGGAAATGTAAAGCCATATTAATAAAACTTTTTGGATTATATTTTTATTAGGTTTTCCAGATAGGTTTTTAAAAATAATAAATTACAGCATCATGATGGAGGACAGAAGTCACATAACATGAGAGCTAGCTGAGATAAAAGAGGACCAATTTGTCTGGGGAAGAGGACTGCAAAAATCTGGCATCCTAAGTGATTCTTGCAGTAAATTTATATCATGCTGCAGTAACCTGCTTCCTCCTTTTCCTCAGTGTGACTGTGATGAACAGTTGTGAAGAGATACTGCTCACAAGAATTGTATCCCTCTTCTGCCCCTGTGAAAGCCGGATTTCTTGCCTGTAACCTGCTCCCGGTGTATTCCCATCTAGCTGAGCCCTGGACCAGCTCAGGACTGATGCGCAACCAAAATGAGTTTCAGCCCATGGAAGGTTTCTGCACAGGCAAGGAGAGGCGACATGAGGTGTCAAGGGAAGGGAGAGGATTCCAGGAGGCTGGCGTCCGTCTTGTGCAAGATGGGCTGGAAAAAAGCAGGGGAAGAGAAGCGGGTGGCTCCCAGGCTCTCATGGCAGAGGGGTGGACGGCTGGGCGATGCTCCACGCAGCCGACGTGAGAGAGCCCATCTGGGTGCAATGGGACCTCCCTCTTGTGGCAGCCCCTTTGCATAGCAAATTCTCCGTTTCAGCTGATTTACCACCTTTTCTGGCAGAGGCAGCACACTTGAAAAACGAATGAGGTGTTGCCCTATCTGAAGCTGGTATTTTTTTTTCCTAGCACGCTAACGAGCCAACAGCCAAAGGATTTCCCACGTCAGCCTCGTCTGTATTAAAACCTGAAATTGCTATCTTCTGCTTTCTTAGGCAGAATTGGAGCTACAGCCCCAAAGAGCAGAAAAGAAGTAAAGAAAGCGAGAGGGATTTGAGGGATTAAACTTTCATTTATTCTAAATGATTGACATGCCCGACCATGTGTAATATTCATTTCATACTGCATAAGTCCTTAATAGAAGACTTTTTAATTTTATATATATATTTTTATTTTAAGGACTATTTTAAAACATCTTGCTATTGAAATATATATTTTCTTTCCTTTTTTTCTATTTTTTTAAAATTTGTGTTTCCTGCACTTAACAGAATAGAGATGGGGTGGGAATTCCTTCCTTGTTAACAAAAGCAGATCAGAAAAATCTCTTAGCACTATTAACCTGAAGAGTTTTCAAAACATTTATCACAAACATCTTTAGGAAGAGCCCCAAAATACTGGGGGAGGGGCTGGAATAAAATAAACTTCCAGCAGGGTGGGTTGATGAGGCATCCATCACAGCTGAGCTCAGCAAGTCAGCCAGTCTGCACAGGAGGGCTGAGCCTGGGATCTGAGGTCAGTAATTCAGCATAATAATGGACAAGAATTTAGAGGTGGGGGTAAGGCTATGCAAGTGTGTAGGGATTTGAGATCAGGTGAACTACATTGCCGTAAAGATCCAAAGGAGAGGGTTTGAAAGATATATTAAACAAGACAAAACCCTGCTGATTTAAATATTAATCTTGTGTGTGGAGTGCAGAATGCATTTTGGGTTTTGTTTTTGCTTTAACTGCATTGGCTTGCTCCTGAGACAATTTGTTAGCAAGTGCTCATTTACAGTATTACTACACACTTGTGCTTTTGACTTAATAACCTGCCTTCTGGTTTGTAGCTGCTTGCTATGACTGCAGGACTCTTGTCAAAATCAGTATTAACTTGCTCTAGCCATTGAAAAGAGAGATAACTGTATCTATCAAGACCAAATGGACAAAGTCCTAAGAAACCTAGTCTGAACTCCTCTTGGACCCTGTTTTGAGCAAGGGGTTGAACTTAAGACATCTTGAGGCGTTGTTTCAGCCTGAACAATCATACTTTAAAATATTAGCTCACTTGTGAGCTAATGGGAACTGTTCTGTAGGGCATGAAAAAGGTGCTGCTAATCTAGACTGTGTAATATAAACCTTTACTTTGGGGTAGAGCCCTTAATCCTCCTTTTCTTTGCAAAAAGGACACTAGGGTTCCATCTGTGTGACAGAGAGAAATGCTGATGACACCTTCTGTTTCCAGCCTGAAACATATTCCTGTTTCCTCAAGACACCAGACTGTTTGTTTTCTTTGACTTTATAGGAATTTGAAGAGTTATTGACTACGATGTATGGATCTGAGAAATATTTGTCATAGATCCTTCAATACTTGACACATTGATGGCAGTGAACCATTTCAGAGGGGTTTCACTTTTGACCCCTGCCTCCCCGAGATGATACAAATTGGTGCTGTCTCAAGAATTTATATATGGCTTCTTCACACCATGTGGGTTTTGTTACATTGGGAGGCAGAGGAAGGAATCTTGCTGCTTTCTCAGAGAAATAGTGTTGAATTACGTAACTGCACTCACTGAAAACAACTTGGTAATTTACTGGGAATGAAATGTCGGTATTATAATAAAATATATAAATTATAAAAATTAGATTGCTCTGTCAAAAAGCTCAGAGACTCAAGTGCTTATTTGAATATATATGCAAATCTAATGGATGCAAGGCTATAAATGCAGAGGAGAAGAAATGATTACAGCAGTAGATTTGTGTAGTCATCAATCTATAAAAGTCAGAGAGCCAAGGCGTTTTTAAAGGAGAATTAGGATATCATAAACAGACAAGTAAGTTTTCAGACAAGATAAAAGGAAGATAAACTGTGCTATTTGCCAAATAAAAAGAAGATATTTGTTTTCAAATCTTCAGGACTCTCCAAAGTTGCTTGAATAGATTTGCACCTTAAAAAGTGTCTGTCCATCAGAAGGGCCCTCCCAGGTCCCTACAGCTAAAATCCAACCTATTTTTTCACATAGAAAAATTCCCTGCTGCATTTATCATCATCAGCTGTCAGGACGGCGTTCAGGCTGCTCTTTCTCATTCCCTTGAGTTTTTTACTAGCTTGACTTGCTGGATTCATATTTTTTTACTTCTCTCAGTTTTGATGCATACTAGCAGAGACAGCTATTTTAGAGAACACTAAAAAATTCTTCCTTTTGATATTTTTCTTTTGTGCAGGATTTTAGCAGAGTGACTTCACAAACAAAAATTGCAAGCGTGAAAATTGGTAGCAGAGGTTGAAAGCACAATGAAGATCTTGTGTGAAATCAGAACAAGCTCTTGTGGATGACCTGTAAAAGGAAATTTAGAAAAGAACTTATTTCTAAATGTCAGTTTTGTGAAAGATGCAGGGCAGGATGAAGAGAAGATTGCTTTGAGGAAATAGGACACTTGACTTTACGAATCTGTAAGCCATCACATTTTAATAAAAGGTACCTGGCATATGTGTATATTCTTATATTGACTAGCACGAGCCAGAGTTTTAATGTAGATAAGACTGAAGCAGAAAAAAGCCAGTATATGCTATGTCGTGGAAGATGAATTGAAGAACCACCCCTGGTAGTCAATGGCACGTTTGATCACAAGCAAATCCATCAATAACCAATTACAATTTACAATCCCCGTGCTACAAAAGCCTATGCATCGTATCACTGTACTGGATTACAGGCAAGAACATGCTGGGGCACCTACTGGCTTCTCAGTACTACTTGGAGGAAATAAGCATATCATGGAGTACTGTTTTGTTAATTTGCTCTCAATAAAAATGTTACACTAGAGTGAAAGCAGTCATGGGAAAGTGCACCATCACAAGAAGTGCTGTAGTGAACTTCTCAGTGAGCACAAAGCACTCGGAAATCCATAGTGTGAAGCACGAACACTAACAGGGACGTGTACAGTAGCAGGGATGCAAGGATTTCCTGTGGGCTGGCCAGAAACCTCTGGGCATTTTAAATTTTTCTTTTCACAGCGGTGGGACACATTGTCCTTTAATCAGAATTTAGTTCTTCCTGAGCTTCTTACCACAAGTTCTGGTACATGTGCAACCAACTTGTTGTGACATGAAATGCTTTGAAAATTCTTCTCAAGAATCACAGAAATGCAAAACAGAAAGGTTAGTCTTCTGAGTTCTTCCAGATTCCTTGTTCTGTGAACATATACCTATATATGTGTCTGTGTGTATATATCCTTATTTCATTCATGTAGAAATAAGGCTGTGATTTATATATAACGATGAGTACTTCAATGATGCCTAAAGTACAGAAAGTATAAATCATTTTGTCGTACTGAACAGCAGAAGATCATTACCATTCCTATCCAGTGTTAGAAACATGGCCAGATCTGTGTCCAAAGACACCCATGTTGCCTCCTTTTGCCAGCTGTGTATTTCCCCAGACAACTCTGGTTTAGAAATGCTGGCCAAAACAGGGTTAGAGCAAGTGTTAGTTTGAGTGAAGTCAGCGTTTTTAGGAGATGACATTAAAAAATCACTGTCATATGATCAAGTCCATAGTTCAGCTAGACCATTTTGTTAGCAGTAGGGAAAACTGTGGCCAAGCTTCCCAGCCTGAATTTAAATACAGGGCAACACAAAAAGAATCAGCTTTGGATGTGGTCTGGAAAAGTGGTGGTATTAGTTCTCTTGTTAAACACTGTAATATTACTGCAGTATTTGTACACTTACAAGTATAAATAAATAAACTTCCCAGCACCATATGAAGCAGGGAAGTCCCTTCATTCCCCAGAACAAAGGAAAGCTGATGATGTGTTTGCTGCCTTAACCACACTGTGGTACAGGGCAAGGTGCAGGCTGGCTGGGCCACGGCAGTGAGGATATGGGATTCTGCAAGCTGGCTGGGTAGAATTCGCTCTGGGTCATTGCTGTCACCTCTGATGTGGCCTGTGTCTGACTTCTGTCTTCTTTCAAGACAGGCAGCAGAAATGCATGCAGCCTTTTCTCTCTGGCTGCACTTTTTCTGGCTGATGTGTTGAATTTTAAACAAGCTATTCGGCTCTTCTTTCAGTTTACTGTGGAGGGAGTGTTTGCTGCTTGACTATTGATGGGTTATTCTTAAAATGGAGTAGAAATAACTACAGTATCCAGTATTTCAAAATAAATGCTGTCTAGTATGGCCTGTAAGGCACTTTCTTATCCTCAACACAGAAAAAGCAAACTTCTGATTGTAGTTCAGTGCATTAAACAGCTCTTCCTCAGCCCAAGTTTCTACATGGCACTTGAGGGTTAGAGAAAAAAAGAGGAAATTATTGGAAAGACTCCTGCTGCATCTTGGTTTTCTTTCTTTCCCTCCCCATATGTTTGAAAAACTAGTATCATGGTTAATGGCCAGGCTCTCTGATCTCTAATTAGAAAGAGTGGTCAAAATGAGAGCCAAGATTTCTGGAAAAACAAAACCAACCTAAGTCAAGAATTCTTTCAGCCACCAGCTGTTTTTCTGTACCATGTATTCTGGTCCATTGCTACACCTTGGAAAGATTAGAGTCCTTAAAAATCCCACTTCATCCTTCTTATCCCAGCCATACAGACAGTACAGTCTGACCTAAACTTCTCTGTGAGGCCTCCATTGCTGCAATTGGTTCAGGCTGAGTTGCACTGGGGCAGGATCTGGCTGCAAGGATGTAGAAGAAAGATTGCAGGATGCTCGTCTGCAATATGCAGATCTCCCGTGGACACTACCTGTATCCTGGTCTTTGTCTGGATGCTGAGCTCAGGGCTAAGATATGGGCTGCTTGTGATGAAACATTCAAGGTCATGCTCAGCAAAGCAAGCAGTGCAGATTTTGAAACGCAATGTTGACCATACGGAGGGACGAAATTGCTGAGGAACACAATATCATGAATTAGGTGTTAGCTCCTGATGTTGGAGAGTGATGGTCTGCAGGGAGCTCACCCAGCTCAAGGGGCTGAGCACGTGATGCTGCTGGCACAGGACCAGGGATATTCCCAGAGGGAAGGAGGCAGCACAGAAGTCCCACTGAATTTTTTTTCCTCCCAAACTTAGGTGGCTACAGACCCACCTCTTCTTGTTCTACCTGCATTTAAGCAGATGAGATCCATAATTATTCTCTTTGGTGTTGCATAAATAATCATGGAGTGGCAATATCCCTTATGTGTGGAGCAATATTGGCTGTGCCTGCAACTGGTCAGCTGGATGGAAAATAAAAAAATCAGTATCAGGTGGAAATGGATAGAAACTGGGAATTAGGGGGGAAAAAAGCCTCTGAAAGCCTGAAAAAGCCTTTGAGACGTGCTGATGTGTTTGGCATTACACAGCACTGGACACATCAGTGCTCTGTGTGCAGTTCTTGCTTGTGGTAGCCTGGCTTTCTTGGGGTTTTTCATAGTCCCATAAAAGATATAGGCTTCTTGTTAGCTAAGAAAACATGCTGTGTAGTTAAATTAGCTCCCTAGGAAGGGAAAATCCCCATGGATTTAAATTATGACAAGCTTTGTGAATTTAAAGAAACTCTGCAAATACAAACCACGTTTTTGGCTGGTCTCCGGACTTCCAGTTGCAGAAGACTTTTTTGTCCCTCTTACTGGCACTCTGTGCTGTCTCCTTGTGTTTTGCAATGTAAAGAAAGCAATACTTTAACCTAATGTGGGGTTTTTTTCTTTTTTTAATCAGCATTCTTGACTGAAGTTAGCAGAAGCCTCCACCTTTCTGCCACACTGCCTTCGATTTGTGTATCGAGGAGGAGGCTGCTACCCTACTGACTGGCACATCACTCACAAAGCTGTGTGCTGATCTTCCTCCATGGGCACCCTTTCCTGAGAATCCCACTCAATTCTTATACATCTGGCAACAGATTATGGTTAACTGCTTTTTCAGCAGTTAAATCCAAAGTTGCCTGCCCCAACAGACTCAGAAAAAGGAGAGAGAATCTGTTAATTTGTCTTGGGCTGTATTCCTGTAACTTTATGGCAATCTGTTTCTTAATTATGAAGTGCAGAATCAAATACCCCCACACAGAGCATAGGATCCAAAGAGCCCAGAGAGGTGTTTCCATCCCCATCGTCTTCTTGCTTTTGCAGTTTGTGTCAGAAACCACTCTTCAGTCTTGGATTTTCTGTGTTGCTCCTTGTAATCTGACCTCCCTCTTAGGGAAAGCATGAGAAGGTGTCTTATTTTTGAAACAATGGTTAAAAGCTGATTTTTGGGGCATTCACTAATACAGACACCTAGCTACAGTTTCACATTGCTTGTCTTTGAAATAGTTAATATCTGTTAATCTGTTAGTATCTGATTTCCTACTCTAAAAAGAAGACTTATGTATGGACTGAAAAAATTTTAATATTTCTGTAGAAACATGCATAAAACTAGCATAGGATGAATTTTAGAAATACTGTCTGTGGGAATGGTAGAAAACCTGATTTTGGGTAGTTCCCATATCATTAAGGGGGAATGGGTTTTCACAATTGCAATGCCGTAAATTAGTATCTGTGAATGGGGAGGTGCTAAACAACCAAAATTCCTACTGGAACCCTGTTCAGGGGGCTTCCCACTGCAGATAGAGGCTGAAGACCTCCCATCCCCGAGGAATTTCTTCTGGCAGAGGTCCTAATCTTGACCATCAGTGAAAGAGGCATCACTCCATTTAAATGCTGGGCAAATCATTATGATTCTTCAATATGGCTTTCCCTGTCACATAGGTCAAGTAATTTCATTTTCCTTATTAATGAATGCATAAATTTTTGACTGGATTCAGGTGTGTCTTTCCTGAAAAGCTAAAGACTTTGTACAGCTAACATCCAGCAAATTTCAAGCCACCTTATTCCATCAATCATTGTAGGGAGAAACTTTCTCCTTCCTTTTAATCTTTATTTGGGACTAATCTTGTTGTCATGAATATATTCTTTCCAATTGTATTGGATAGTTTGGGTTCACCTGTAAATGTATGTGTGTCTTTCTTTTTAAGTCCAACAGGCTTCTTACCCAATTGGGTACAGAAAAAGTTCTGGATACACTTTCTAGATTGAACAGCATTCGTCTAAATCTTTAAGGTACAATTTGTTAGTTCAAAAATTATTACTTTCTGAACTTTTGCCAATTAATAAAAATTCTTTGAAATGTATGCAAAAGCAGTAAACATCCTGGTTTACAGCCTCCTTCATTGGTATGTATACATATGTTTGCAGCTTATTTCAACTCGGGGTGTTCCTTCTCTCCTGTCTCAGACATGCGTTTGCCATCTTTGTAAGTGCATTATTTCCCACCCTCTTCACAACTTTGCTGGCCCCTTCAAGTTGAGAGCTTTGTGATGGCAAGGAGCATGAGAGTCCTCCCCTGCAGAAAGTGCAGTGCAGGGAAGGTTCTGTGGCACTGTCAGCCTGAGCTGGGCTTTGAGGCAGTGAAACAGCCTGGGGAACGTACAGCACAAGAGCACTTTATGGCTGCACAGTTCCCTGGTCCTTGCAAGCACTTGTGCATTTAGCCTTGGGTTTGCCTTTAAACATAAACCTCGTGGTGTTTTTGCTAATCGTGACCTGGTTTAAGTGGGTCACCCAAAACTGCCCACCATATGAATTGTAACATCCCCACAGCCCAGTGATGCTTGGGGCTGCTGTTAAACAATGGATTACACCCACAGCAGCTTTGGAGAAGATCACAACTTGCAAATTTTTTACCCCCTGCCCTGTTCACATCCTCTATGATCTTTCTTTCTCTCTCATTCTCTGACAATACAGGAGACAATCGTGTTCTTTTTCAGCTTGTGCTATGGAGAAAGCAGTCAAGTTTTCTGTCCCTATGACATGCGAAAGAAGCACCCTGCTCTCGCAGGAGGAGAGGGACAAACACTGCTGTTATGTCCTCCATGCCACCTCATCGAGGCAAACTCTGTCTTTTAATCTAGGACTAAGTGGTAAATTGAAGCAGAGGGCCACGAAGCAAGTTTGCAAATTAGTCTCTTTAAAAGGTTGTGCTTTACACACTTGAAGATAATTGAACCATCATGACTAATTCATGGAAAGATGTTGACAGAAAAAGAGCCATCCATTCTCCTAAGATTAAACATCAAGAAAGTCTACTTTTTTTTATCCCCTTCTTTTTATCCTAATGGATGTGATCGTGAAACAGATGTATTTATTCCTTTTTTACGTAAACGAGTCTTTCTCAATGCTGCACTATAAAGGCCTGACTAAGGCAATGGACATCAAGAAGAGGCTTATTGTTGTTTATGTGTCTTTGTATGAGACGTCAAAGTCATCTTTCCTATTGTATCCCAGCCCTGTTCAGCAATGAAGCAAAAAAACCCTGCATGCCACTGTTTTTTCTGCTGTGAATAGTGTAGCAATCATATTTGCAGGGAGAAGCCTTCTGTTGTTCATACATTGGCTGCATCAAATTGATGGCAATTCTGTTGTAGATGGATACCTGTCTTGCACAGCTCCCTTTCCATTACAGTAGGCAACAGATGGCTGTGGGGCGCTGTATGGAATACCTTGATGCCCACAGTTATACCCAGACAATTTCCTTCGATTCCTTATTAGTCATTCTGTGCGGTTGCAAAAATGAATACTGAAAAATATTTGATAATTCTTAAAAAAGCATCCTTCTGTAAAAAAAAAGAAACAATTCCTTCATCCCTCTTTAATGCCTCTCCATAAGCTGATCCTTAGATGTGATACAGTGCCTTCCACACCATGAAAATCAGTGGAAAATTAGAGAGAGGAAAGGAAGCAAAATACCAAGAACCTCAAGCTTCTATGCCTTGAGGGTAAACAAGCAGTTTTGCTAGTAATCAGTGGTATTAGATAAGCAGTGCATGATATAAAACATCAGTGACTTTCTTTCCTGTCTTATTTTTAATCATTCTGTCATGTCTTAGGACTGTACGTTCAGCTATATTAACTGACTAAAATGCAAATTAGTAGTGGAAAAGCAGTTTTGTCTTTGTTTGCTGAATTATTGGGCTGATAAAGTACAAGTCCTAGTCTCTCTCACCCCTTGGTTTACTAACGCTTGCTAATGCTCTTGAATCAGTTGTATTTGTGAAATAGATGTTTCCTTGTATTGAGTGGAATTTTACAGACCTGGGCACTAGCACAGGAAAGCAAAACAGCCAGAAAATTCCTCACATCATCTTTTCCTGTATCCAGCTCCTCTCGGGGAATTTTTTGTTTTTAATTTTTTCAAATCCATTAATGTCTTATCAGTATTTGTTGCATTTCTCAAGACTCTGCACTATGTCTGATGTTCTCATATCTTTTCACTTCCAGCTATAAAAATTGATCTGTTTCCTTCAGCTGTTGCTTTTAATATTTATTCTTCTCCTCAGTCTAGCCACTGCTTTTTCAGCTTTAACACTTTTGCTTCTTCCAAACAAAGGCTTGTGTGATCTCCTCACCATAATTCTCTCTACGATTTCCTCTATCATCTTCCAAAACAGGTATCTTCACCTCCTTCCTCTGTGCTTGGTTTGAGGTCCCCCGTCCAGGCTCCTAGCATCTCTTGCAAAGCCACCCCACTGTCTGTAGCTCAGATGACTGGCTCAGCTTGTGCACACCAAACTTCTCTTTGATCTGCAAAGCCACCAAGGCATCTTGCTGCAAATCCCTTACGTACCACAAACTGGAAGTGCAGCCAGGGCCAGCATCCTGCTCACACAGGCACCAGCAGCCCCAGCCAGGATGCACGAGGTTATGGCTAAGGGACCTGGAGATGTGTGAGAAAAGAGTTTGGGAATAGCTTACGGTTCATAAAATTTTGCCAGGAAACCAAACTTCATCTGAAAGATCCTGCTCACGAGTGACTGGTTTCTGGGTCTGTATGTGCATTTTCCTCCCATGTGTAATCAGAAGCAAAGCGAGCTGCCTCTGCATCCCAGCCACATTTCCTCAGCCCTGTCATACCAATTACCACTTCCTCTCTTTCAATGGCTAATTTTCAGAAAGCAGGTCTTGCATCCGGACTAAATTTTGCCTTTAACTTTCCAGGTGAACCAGTGCCACTGCTACTTCTCACATTTCTTGTTCAAACCTGAATGCTTTCCCTGGTGGCTGTGTGGGGCTGCCACCCAGCCGTAGTGCTGCTCACAGGTGCATGTGGGACCTTTTCTTCCCATTTCCCGGCATGGAGAGGGCCACCTGATGAACATAAAGCCCTACTGTGAGCCAGGGGCTGTGGTGTGAACTGATTTCCCCAAGTGCTGCCCTCCCAATCACCCCAAGAAGACCTGCTGTCTCCCCTTTTTCTGAGCAGTGTTTCTCTTTCTGTGATGTGGAGCCTGCTCATCAGCCTGTGCAACCTGACTGCTATTGAAGCTGCAGGTAGCTGTGCTGATTTTCACCTCCCAAGGAGCCAGCCTGTCCTGCTGGTGCGTTGTTTTAAATGATGTAACCATCAAAAGTGCTTGACTTCTCCTACTCAAAACTGCCATGATTTTCTGTGGTGATGTGATATTACTTTTAATTAATTAATTAACTTATTTACTTGTTTTATTTTGTTGAAGAAATACTGTGAAGGTAAATATTCTTCCCACCAATTCCAGGTTCACTGTGACACAACTAAGAGCAACTGGGGGCACCTATGTCCTTGTGTAGTGTTGATGCAAAAGCGGAAGGGTTTCACTGGGCACCTGCTCAGCAGCACAAGCTGGTGCTCCCTGACATGGTTCACCTGGAACTGCTTTGGAGCAGCATCAGCCCCAGTGCTGCTGGGTGGTCACCCCTTGGGGCAGGCAGGTGGCCACCCCCAGGCTGCAACCATTGCTCTTCCCGTGGAAACTGTGGAATGTGGGAAAAGCTTGCAATGTGGTTTCAAGCAGCCAGACACAGAGTAGTTCATCGCTTATGCCAGGGTGAAATGAAAGGAAATCAGTCTCCGAGGGGAGCTCTGTGAACATACATATTTCTTTAAATAAAGAGCTTGTGTTATGAGAACAAGTGATGCCATAGGTAGGGAGTGATGGTCTCATTGCCATGGGAACTGCTCTTTCTACTTAAATAACAAAATCAATAATTGCCTAAAATCTTCACTGTGTGTTTGGAGTTTGGTCCCCTTTTGTCATGTGGGTTTTATGAGAGGGGACATGATGGATTCTACAAGAAAACAAAGCCTCTATGGGTACTCTGTGCTGTTCCCTGCCCATCTTGGGCCCTGTGAGGTCATAAATTAATGCCATGCCTTAATTTAAATAGCTGGAGGCTTTATCCTGCCATGCTGAAGGCCTAATTCTGTAACCCTTGCCTTTATTTGAGGGGAGCAAAGCCTGTACTCCTAGGAATGGTAACCAAAATACCAGCAAGGTTACCAGTACTGGTCAAGATCACTAGTATCAATAAAGACTGTGTAGACTGACTACAGCATGAGGATTGTCGGGTTTGAACCAGGTGGTCACAGAAATTACCTATAGCTCTGAATCCCTCCCTATGGAGAAAGGAAATTCTGTTTGGGAACAGGTGAGCCAGGCTCTTCCCTGGCACAGCTCCCCAGAGCTGTGGACATGGCTCCCTTATGTCCCGGGGACCACCTGAGAGCTGGCATTTCTCCATCACCATGGTGCCAAAATAAGAGTTGCTCCAAGTACGTTATGCAGGTTTCTTTTTTGCTTCCACCCATCGCACACTTTGGTCAGCAGTGCAATAATTCCCGGTGTTAATGCGTTATAGGCTCATTACTGGGAGTGATGCTAATGCTCCACTGAGATGAACAGAGGTGATTCATGCTGCTCTGAGCTGCTGCATTTTTTGTTTACAAACTCAAGCTGCTGCTGTGACTGCTCAGCAACATCTCAGGTTATGGATTAGTTTTTCTCCTCGCGAATTTCTTTTTGATTTTTTTTTTGTGGGGGGAAGCCTTGGAGGGACCTATTCAATTTCTGCATATGTTTTGTATATTTGTGCTAGCAACAAGAATAGATAGATGAATTGATTTATATGTAAATATTTGTGTTTAGCATTTTGATGTATTCAGCGAAATGATTTAATGATGACAGGATATAGTTTGTGACCATTCCCTCCGTCAGCTACTTTCAGTAGTGCTGATCTTTCACACCTGGGAGCCCCAGGGATTTATTTAATCTCTGCAGTTTACAAAATAGATCAACAAACTGAAAATAAACATCAAAATACTCAGGAAAAATGTGATTTCTTTCCCTTCCCATCATAATCAACTTATTTATACTGGTTTGTTTTTTATTTTGTCAGATTGCAATATCACATACAGGGGGAGCATTTACACACTCAACTTTTTTTTCTCAAGGAGAGGACAGATTTTATTGTTTATATATGATTTTGTCCACAGGGAGTTTGAGGAGGGTAAGATGTCAAAGCCTGGAGTCCCACTAAAGCCAGCAGACACAATCTGCTCATTGATCATTGCAACCAGTGCAGACGTAGATGCTGAGATAAGGACTCCACTGGAAATGGCAGCATATCGGATCATCATACTGGTTGTTTTTCCAAGGCTTTGCCTGGGCTTGCACACACGCCTGATATGAGCTGTTTCTCTGTGTCTTAGTCCATAATGGTCCCAGTTTTACTCTACAAATTTGCTGCAGATTAGTCTGAGTGTTTATGTGGCCCCTACAGTAGCAGGATGCTAGCAGTGAATCTATTGGGAGTTAGTTTCTAACTTGTGGAATTTCTTAAGCTCAGTCAGCTTTGTACATCTGACATTTGTGATCTTCAAAGCATTAAGGCCATGAAAATGGCCTTGGACTGAGCCAAGCAGAGGTATTGAGTACGGTATCACATGTACTGCTCTCCATTTGTTTCACAGGGCTGGGGGAATTCACTGGGTTCATGAATTGACAAAACTTGCAAATTGGAGTTTAACTTCAAGTTGGCTTTTTTAGTCATAGTTTTAAGTAATTCATGTAACTCCGAGGAAGTTGGGTCCTCATCTGCTGCACAACCTGCTGAAGGCTGATTGAACTCCGTGAGATAAGCTGCTACATGGCATGAGCCAACAATTCCTGAGCTGGTGCAAATCTGTGTCAGAAGAATCTTTAGAAGCCTTCTAAAGTCAGCAATGACTTCAAATTATCTCTCTTATTTTGGGTTGGCAAAACAACTCCAGAAATCTGGTTTTTTTTCAGAGGAGTGACTAGAAGCAAAAGCCCTTTCATGGAGGGTCATATTTTTGGGGGTTTTTAGCTTGCTAGGTTTATTAATGGGATTATTTCATAAGGAATACGAATATTTCCATTGATTCAGCCTTCCAATCTCACTGAAGGGAAATGTTGTATCCTGCCTCCATTTTCTTTCTGGTAGGGGCAGAACTCTGGTGCCACCTCCAACATCTGGTTTCATAGTCAGGAGGTCACATTTATTATGTACTTTGTCTATCAGGGCTGCCAGTTGAAATATCTCTTGTTGCTCTTAGTGATTTAGACTGTTTTTCAACAACTACTTAAATTTCCAGAAAGAGACCATTGAGGAGTTTCAAATGTGTGGGAGACTAATTGATTTTTTAAAAAAAATATTTTCTTTTTTTATGTGAGAATAAAATGGTAATTTTCCATCTAAGATGTAATTCAGTGTAATGAGCACACAAAACGAACAGACATCTGTAATTAGGATACACCAGCCATGAAAATCATGAGTTACAATAATTATTGTTATTGTAGAGAAGACACCACCTGCAGTCTGGAAGAAGATGGAGCTCTTTAAGTGAAGATCTCCACCTTCTACCAGTTCTCTGTGTCTACCTGGACTCAAGACCTCCTGGAGACAGGGAATCTTGGTGCTCTCTTTCTGAGGAACAGGACAAGGACAAATACCACACTGAAGAGATTACAGCAGGACCTAAGACTCAGTGTGATCCCCTCTCACAGCTGACTGGGTTCACTGTGTACCAAGTTTTTTCCCTTGCACTTACCCCCTCTAGGGTACAGGGATTCCTTGACACCATGGGCAGAGATGTCTCCCTGTGTGGCAAAACAAGAGCGGACAGGATGGAGAGATTTAAAAATTCCCCCCTCCCCCAGCTTTAGATAGCAGATCTAGGAATATTCCTTTTCAGATTTATTTATCTACTTTCCCAGCAAAAGTAGTTTTTCTTTTTTGGGAATTTATGGACATGTGCTTGTTTCCAGCTTCCTCAGAGCCTCCCCAGGTCTTCCTGATGTGCTGACCTTGGCTCAGGCCACAGAAGATCCTCACTGACATGTCTCCCCATCCAAACTTTGGGAGAGCATCTTTTTTGCTGTTACAGAAGCTGTCAAGTTTGCCAGAAAAACAAACCCTCTGACACAGAAGGCATAAAGTTGATGTGAAACCAGCATCGGTCTGTATTTAAACCATACCCCCTCCTGGATAACTGGGAGTAATTGAGGCTTTGATGGATGTACTCTGTTACTCCAGTCACTCACTGATGAACATTTGCACGTACTTGAAATTCATAGAAATTCCTGTTATTGAGCCTGCTTACTGTGTACATGATGAATATGAGCCTGGCTTGCTCTAATACAATTTTGCAGTTTCCCTCATACTTTATTTTGCTGAAGATCTCCCCTCTCCTTTGTCTTGATGGTTGGCAAAGAGCCAGTTGCTGGAGCAGACATCATTCCTGGGGGTGCCATCAGCTTTGATTTTCATCTTACACACTGCATTCCTGCTGCCTCCACACTGGAAAGCTGTGTTATAAATCTAAAATCTGTGTCTAAATCAATATGATTTCTATCCCTACTACCGACGAGTTGCTACCAAGCTTGCCAGTACATTGCTGTGAATTAGAGAAATTGCCATCTAAATTTCTTCAGGGAATGGAGCAAAGATAACAAGAGAACCAGGAAGGACAGTCGAAGGAAATTGGCTGTGTGCTGGCCTGGGAAGTCAGCCGTTCAAATAATTCCCTTTAATATAGAACAGCACCTACATACAATACTGATACCTGGCAGAATAATAGCTTTGGATATATGCTTCAGATTTGTGTAGTGCAGCATTTATCGCTATGGAAATGGAATTATGTGTTTTCAGAGTGGTCTGCAGTAGTTTGCTCCACTTCAGTCTTACAGTGGGAAACAGAAATATGCTCGTGGTGCTGAGGGCTCATTACTTCATATCTGCATGGGATCTTAATGCGAAACTACATGAATTTGCTTTTGTGGTGGGTTGGCTTTGGCTGGATGCCAGGTGCACGTCAAATCTGATCTGTTGCTCCTCTCCTCAACTGGACAGGGGAGAGAAAATGTAACAAAAGGCTTGTGGGCTGAGACAAGGGCTGTGGCATGTCCATCTCGCAGACATCTGGCACTGGCTCTATTGGACATGGAGAAACTTCCAGCGGCTTCTCACAGAAGTCATTCAGAAGCCCCCCACTACCAAAGCCTTGCTACTCAAACTCAATACAATTATGTATTTAGGACTGTCTGAACTCTAAAATACCTCGGCATATTTAACAAAATCAGGGGTCAGGCAAAGCTGGTAGTATCCTATTATGGAGGTCAACTTGTTTTCACTTTTTCTTATTTTTCCTACAGAAATAATATAGAGAAATTCTAGTGACTATGTATCATGTGGTAGCACAATTTTAGGGTAGGAGTTTCCTTAATTTCTACTTACAGCATCTGTGAGAAAAAGCCTTGGGGACAGGAGANCCCTACTACCGACGAGTTGCTACCAAGCTTGCCAGTACATTGCTGTGAATTAGAGAAATTGCCATCTAAATTTCTTCAGGGAATGGAGCAAAGATAACAAGAGAACCAGGAAGGACAGTCGAAGGAAATTGGCTGTGTGCTGGCCTGGGAAGTCAGCCGTTCAAATAATTCCCTTTAATATAGAACAGCACCTACATACAATACTGATACCTGGCAGAATAATAGCTTTGGATATATGCTTCAGATTTGTGTAGTGCAGCATTTATCGCTATGGAAATGGAATTATGTGTTTTCAGAGTGGTCTGCAGTAGTTTGCTCCACTTCAGTCTTACAGTGGGAAACAGAAATATGCTCGTGGTGCTGAGGGCTCATTACTTCATATCTGCATGGGATCTTAATGCGAAACTACATGAATTTGCTTTTGTGGTGGGTTGGCTTTGGCTGGATGCCAGGTGCACGTCAAATCTGATCTGTTGCTCCTCTCCTCAACTGGACAGGGGAGAGAAAATGTAACAAAAGGCTTGTGGGCTGAGACAAGGGCTGTGGCATGTCCATCTCGCAGACATCTGGCACTGGCTCTATTGGACATGGAGAAACTTCCAGCGGCTTCTCACAGAAGTCATTCAGAAGCCCCCCACTACCAAAGCCTTGCTACTCAAACTCAATACAATTATGTATTTAGGACTGTCTGAACTCTAAAATACCTCGGCATATTTAACAAAATCAGGGGTCAGGCAAAGCTGGTAGTATCCTATTATGGAGGTCAACTTGTTTTCACTTTTTCTTATTTTTCCTACAGAAATAATATAGAGAAATTCTAGTGACTATGTATCATGTGGTAGCACAATTTTAGGGTAGGAGTTTCCTTAATTTCTACTTACAGCATCTGTGAGAAAAAGCCTTGGGGACAGGAGAAATAAATTATGTGAGAAGTCACAGAGCAGCGTCCTGTGACTATATGTCAGAAAAGTATTTGCTTTTCCCTTACACACAGACTGTGCTCAGTGGCATTTTTTCAGCTTAGTTGATAGACAAGGCAGTGACTCCAGTGAAGGCAGGATATTATCACCTTCTATAAGGTGATAATCTTTCATCTCTTATCACCTTTATAGACTGCCTCTGTCCCTGCTTCCCAGGAGACTGCACAGTGAAGCATTTCCATGAACTTGCCCTATTTCTGCACTCTGCCTTGGTCACCTGTTATAGAAAACACCCTCTGGGGTGGAGCTGGGTCACCTTTGGTCCCACACAGTACAGCCATTCCTATGTTTTTTCTTTCATTTCTTGATCTAGACATAGGGGCAAGTGCTTGCAGTCTGAGTTAGCATGTAAAACGGGTCTCTACAGCAACAGGCCTGAGCCTTTACTGTTGCAAACCACCACATTGGATAATTCCCACTATCAATGAATCCAGATCCACCTTAGAGTAGTAGCATTTTTCAGGCAGTTTAGATAGTATGTGCAAAGATACAGTAATTCCAGTAAAACTCCAGCGACTCAAAGGGGAAATCAGAGGCTGAAGATGACTACAGTGCACTTCTCCACTGAGCTGTGCATGGTTGCAGCCCCCACAGCTGCTGATTTATAGAATATTGATTGATCATATAAAGGCTGTAAATTTGAAAATATGGTACTTCAAATAATTTCAGTCATTTTTTTTCTTTTGGCTGCTGCTTTGACACCAGAGTGCTCTAGTCCCCAAGTTACATTTATTCCTGGCCAGTTTATACTCCTGTATTGTTCCATTAAGGGCAGCTCTGGGCTTCCAACCCCCCTTTACAGAGGGCAGCTGTGGGTCCGCTCAGTCCTGTGTCACAGCAAGAATAGAAAAAACCAAGCTCTTAGATGGCAATTGTAAACCAGCTCCCTCTTCCCTATTCTTCCTGGCATCCATCCGAGAAGTATCTGATTCACTATGGCATGTAAGTGCACAATCTAGTCCTTTTTCTAATTAAATTTCCATTGTTCCTCCCTTCAGGGTTCTCTAGTTTTTCTTACACAATTTTCATATTGTCATCTTTACTAACTGTGAGTTCTCACTTGGAAATCTTGGGAAGAAATGTGCTGGTTGCACAATGCAAGCAATGAAAACACTAATGAATATGAATAGGAAACAAAATGAAAACATTCATCAGTAATGGATTCTGCTTATAATCTTTCTCTGGCCTGATGAAACCTTTCTTCAGGCAAGCTGGTTGCAGTCACTTTAATAACTTGAAATTTCTTCTATTAATTCTCAGTTTATGTCATAATACTCCATAGTTGTTTAACAAAGTTCTAATGAATGCAATTTACCACATTTTCCTTCATCCAGAAAATAAGTTTTCCATCAAAGAAAGACAAAAAATATAGCTCGACATGACTGGAATTGCTAAATATATGCTAAAAGTTATCCACTTTTTTATCTTTAATGACTCTCTTCTTCCCTGCTTTCTTCTGAATGCTTGCTGGTGAGACCAGACTGTTAAATCTCAAGGATGGTCTCAAAGCTCTGTTCATCTTTCTTAAAAAAATCCCCTGTGTTTTCTCTTCTTCCACTCAATGCCGCATAAACCGCAGTGATGGAGGTCACTGTGCTGCCTTTGCCCCTCTAATATGATTGTCTGGAAAGGGACAAAACCATCTCAATTGAGATTTTGGATGGAATCTAGATATTCATTAAAGTTTTCAGCCTCTAAATCCCCTGACCATCCTTGGTTTTAGCAAGCCAAATGATCTGTCCTCCTTCCCTCTGGGAATGCTTTTCCACAGGCTTCTTCCCTGGTTTCATGTGGAAACTTCAAAGAGTACTTCTTTTTCCCTTGGATATATGGAAATATCAGGCCTTTAGCATTCCAAAGGCTCCAAGCTTTTCAGTCCAGCAGACTTGCATTTCCAGAAAAGCTCCTTATTTTTCCACACGTGCCTTTGTAAGAGACTCCCACTTCTCTCTGATTCCTTAAAGAGAAGCAGTTCAGGATTTCTCCATCCCAGACTATTTCCTTCAAGTGGCTTTTTCATAATCTTGTTGAATTTGTTGGATTAGGGCAATTTGCTGATGTGATTGTATTTTCACTCACCACAGTTTTGTCTTGGAACATTTAACTTCATGTGTTTATTTAATCCTGTACTGCAATTGAATCTCCTACCTTGCATATACCGAGCCTAGATTCACAGGCCTTTAGAGAAAAGAGGCTGTTATTTTTCTCACCTGATTTGAAAATTTTGATATGCTGGCTGCATTTTCAAAGTGTTTCCATGATCAGGGATAAAAAGTCCTACTCACAGGACTTTTACTGGGGTGAGTGATTACTGAGAACTCACAAAAAATCCTCTGTGCTACTCTCGGTGACATTAATAGTTGTCCAATGCCTGGCCCTCTGATCATGGATCTGCTAAAGTCACATTAAACTGACCCTAAGCTCCTATACTGACAGAAAAACTGCCGATTTGACTCTGGTCCTCTGGGGCTGTTGAGCCCAGATCACTCGGGATTTGGATGGGGCATGTTGACCATGTCTAGAGACTGGCTCCTGCCCCATTTTTCATTCTCACTTTGGTTCAGGCAGAACTAATTTTTGGGTTACTCTTGACAGCAACTTTCATACCCATTGCATTTGAAATGCTTTATGACACCGACAGAGATGGATCTGCTTCAGGGAAAGCATCCTTATTGAAGAGCATTTCTCACTGCCTTTTGGGAAACAGATTCCCTCAATCTCAGAGCTTTGGGATGCTGGAGGAAGGGAGGGATAGCCCAAACTATTTACTGTCATTGCTGTGCAGAAGACTGGGCATGCAGCAAGAGCAAGAGCCCAGTCCCTTTTCATCAAGGATGCTTCGTCAAAGTGAAATGCAATGCATAAAGGAGGCTGGATAATGTGAAATGGAAGGCTTAAAAGCTTCTCCCACCTCCTTTTTTTTCCCTCTGGAGCGTCCTGAAAACAAAGCCAGTGCCCCTTGGCTTGAAAGGGTGTATGACTGCAGGATGTTACAAAGCAAAAGCATCGTGTTCCCTTGAAATGAAATTTTGCACAGAGGCAGCTTGCATTACATCCTTGTTTCAATGCTTTTTGAAGAACTACTTCAGATCAGAAATCTCTTGTAATTGCTTTAGGCCTGCTATTCCACTATTCCAGGTCTAATGTTTGCTTTAAAAGTAGTGACAGTGATTGCTCAAAGCTGCATGCAGTCTTCAGACAAAAACTTCGTAATTTTGGCACCTGTTGGTCCCTAGAATCTGTGGGTTTAGTTCAGGATATCCTCAGTTCCACCTCTGTAGGTAGAGTTTGTCATCAGTTCAACCATGGCTAAGTCATCCACATATCTGTGGGAGCCTGCATGTAACCAGGGTTACAGCCCTAGAGCTAGTCCTTTTGTCTGCAGCACAGCGTTTATATGACATCAGTGTAACTGAACATCCAGAAGTGTGAACAAAATCTAACTTTTGCTCTGGGGTTTGGTTTGACTGAAACTGCAGTTTCAGAGACTTGTTAACTGAGGCCATTCTTCACAGAGTTGATGTTAAAAATAAGATTTTAAAGAATTTGAATGATTTTTTATACTTGTTTTCAAAACTTTGAAGAAATCTGATTTCTAGAAAGGACATACTAAAAAATATTTCTTAAAATCATTCATTTACCTTTTAAGGTATTTCAGACTTTGGTACCTGAAAATCGGATGAATGCAAAACCATTAATTACTTCTGGTAGTCTATTGTGTCCTATTTGCCTTTCTTCATAGGATGACACTTACTGCACAGAACTCATGAAGGGAAAAAAGAAAATATGAGAATTTTATAACGAACACAAAATCTGGGCTCATTTCAACACTGAGCAATTCAGATCAAAATTGATGCCTCTGGCTTGCAAGTTCACTTAGGAGTATTTTTATACTCATACAAAAGTAAAAGTTTCTACTGGAAAAGACGACCAAATAACCTTAAATCCTTATTTCAGAGTATTTCAGGTCTGTGTTTGATATTTGCCACATATGCCCCTCTGTAGCATCGAGAGTGATTTTGCTGCATAGCCGTGGAAAAAGAGAGCCTGGTGCCTGCACACGTGTGCTTCCTGCCCCTGCTACTTCCGCGGCAAAGTGCATGTGCGCTCCCTGCCAAGCTGTGTCCCAGCAACCAGTAAATGCTCTGACTGAAATCCCATTTCCCCTTGCATTCTTGTCTTCTGTGATACAAGTTCAGTAAAACGCTGACAATTTAAGCAGATCTTATTCTGCCTCCTGGAGAGCAGCTCCTGTCTGGAGTGCTGTGAGGCAGCAGTGATGGGAATCCAGCACTGTGAGAAAATGGGCACAGACTCCTCTGAGGTGAAATTGTGTGACCGCTTGGGGGTACGGTAGCGACAGGCAGCTTCATCTTCTCCATTGCTCTGATGCTCCCCCAGTCTCCTTCCCCAGGAATGGGAGAACATGGCTGTATTTGAGTTGAGACCATGCACTCCTCTCTTCTGGCAGAGCTGTTGCCAGCAGTATTTGCTCTCAACTTAGTGCAGTCATCCCATTTTATATGTGACTATTGGAGAAGTAGAAACTGTTTCAAGTCACCATTCCCCAGCAGCTTCCCTCCTATGTCTGTGCCTTTGCATGGACTCCTTGTCCATGCTCTCTTAGCAGGGATTGCTCGTAAAAAAGGTATATTCCTATGTTTTTACAGGCTTTTCTGTCCTCTGAAAGGTGCATGGTGAACTCTTCTCTGGTGTAGAATTTTATTGGTTTTTATCCTCTTTCTGAAAAGTCACTAAAAGGCAGCAAAATGTTGGATGTTTGTGTTGCCTGTCTTTTAAAGTCATTTACCAAGAGACGAAGTGTTTCATAAGTCTCTCCTTAACACGAGTGCAGACACGCATTACCTTCCATTATCTGCATCAATGGGCTAAGGCCAATTGCATGAGGCTTGTGAAGGCCCCGTGCCAGGTCCTGCTCTTGGGTTGCAACAACCCCATGCAGCACTGCAGGCTGCGGGAAGAGTGGTTGGAGAGCTGCTGGGCAGAAAGGACCTGGGGCTGCTGGTTGACAGCCACTGAACATGAACCACGGTGTGCCCAGGTGGCCAAGAAGGCCAATGGCATCCTGGCCTGTATCAAAAACAGTGTGGCCAGCAGGACCAGGGCAGTGATCTTCCCCCTGTACTTGGCCCTGTTGAGGCCATACCTCAAGTGCTGTGTCCAGTTCCGGGCCACTCACAACAAAAAAGGCATTGAGGTGCTGGAGCGTGTCCAGAGAGGGCAACAGAGTTGGAGGAGAAACTGAGGGAGCTGGAGTTGTTTAGCCTGGAGAAAAGGAGGCTCAGGGGTGACCTTATCACTCTACAACCACCTGAAAGGAGATTGTAGCCAGATGGAGCTCAGTCTCTTCTCCCAGGCAACCACAGATAAGGCAAGAGGACACAGCCCCAGGCTGTGCTGGGGGAGGTTCAGTTTGAACATCAGGAGGAATTTCTCCACTCAAAGTGTGGTCAGGCATTGGAATGGAATGTCTAAGGAAGTGGTGGAACACCACCACTGTCCCTAAAGATGTTCAAGAAAAAACTAGGTATGGCACTTAATGTTGTGGTCAGGTTGACAAGATGGTGATCAAAGGTTGGACTCAGTGATCTTGAGGGTCTTTCCCAACCTTAATGATTCTGTGATTCTGTGATTAAGGAAACCTCTTACCAACTTTCATTTTTACTTTGCTGTAGAGTTATATCATCCTTGTTTTGCACTTGTTTTTCCTCAGATTGCCAAATATTTGCTCCCAGATTCCTGGAGTATTTTTCCATGTTTACAGATTTAATTTTGGTTTGCTTGTTTCTCCTAATATCATACCTTATGAAACCATAGAAGCATTTTGGAGGTTGCTCAAGCATCACTTTTTGACATATCTCAAGTTAGTCTTGGAGCACCAGTCTTTATCTACTTCGCACTTTTTGATTAGGCTATTTATCACGGAGTTACTAGTTTTAAATTATCTTCCCTCCTGCTTTCCAGGTCCTCTTACTGTTCCGCACAGAGTTCTCCACTTCTTATTTTTGCCTGCAGATATAATGCTTTATTGAATCTCTGAGCTCTGAGTTCTCAGTTTTAGTCCCACTTGTCAAATTTATCGTCCGAAATTCCAGCTACTGACACCACTTTACTTGGCAGAATCTAGCACTGCTTCTTGAAGTGTTCTGGATCTGTGGGGTTTTTTCAGCTACTTAACCTTTACTGAGGAAAAGCTTAGAAAAAGTAACTGCATTCTTAATGACAAACTTTCCTAGTTGATGATGCATACATTTTTGATACAACACTGAAGTTTTCTGTATTTTATGTACTAATCAAAAAGAATCTCTACGTATCAGCAGTTAGTTAACCCACCCCTCCCATGACTAAGTGAGTCATGAGCAGGTGACTCAGTTTACTTCTGTAAGGTACTGTAAGGCAATTGCAGGACATCATGGGTGGAGTTTGTGTCCCCTGAGTTTCTCTTATCTAGAGTGTTGATATATCTGTCTGAAGTTGTTTTTGTTTCTGTTTCTGGGCTTTGACAGAGTAACGGCAGTGAAAGATAATTCTTCAGAGGGCAAGTCAGTGTATTACATTAGCAGCCTCCAGCGCTTTCATACACCAGCGGCGTTCAAATACAGTTACTCTTTTTTGAGAAAAGTGTTCATCAGTCTTAACAGTGAATGTACAGACCACATTGGTCTTACCTTGAAATTAGAGAGCCAAACTATGGTCATAGCAAAATACAGGAAGGACAACACAGAACCAACAGACTGAGCAAGAGATTTCCTAGAAGCATGGATAGCTGAATGAGCCTGATTGCAAATAACCAAACAGATGTATTTCATTATATGTGTTAGGGTAGCTTTAATTTAGTAGCTGTCACAGTTTAACCCCAGCCAGCAGCCAGGCCCCACGCAGCTACTCACTCACTCACTCCCCCACCAGCAGGACATGGGAGAGAATTGGGAGAGCAAAACCCAAAAATCTCATGTGTTGAGATAACGGCAGTTTAATAGAGAAAGCAAAAGCTATGCATGCAAACAAAGCAAAAAAAGGGATTAATTCACTGCTTCCCATGCGCAGGTATTCAGCCATCTCCAGGAGAGCAAGGCCCCATCACACACAACAGTGACTTGAGAAGACAAATATAATCACTCTGAAATATCCCCCCTTCCTTCTTCTTCCCCCCACTTTATATACTCAGCATGATGTCACATGGTCTGAAATATCCTTTTGGTCTGTGTAAGTCAGCTGTCCTGGCTGTGTCTCCTCCCAGCCTTCCATGCACCCCCAACTTCCCAGCCAGTGTGGCAGTATGGAAAGCAGAAAAGGCCTTGGTTCTGTATAAACCCTGTGTTCAGCAACAACAAAAACATGTCCATATTATCAACCCTGTGTTCAACAAAAATCGAAAACACAGCCCCATACCAGGCACTGTGAAGAAAGTTGTCTACCCCAGCCAAAACCAGCATGGCAGCAGAGATTAATAAAAGAACAGTTGCACTACTGGGTGAAGCTTTTTGTGTTGCTGCACATGCATGTCCTCTTCTGTACACAACCCCAGATCTCCACAGAGAGTTATTTGAGATTTCTGAGTTCATTGCATTTAATTTCTTATTCAGCACTGATATAATTTTATATGGTGCATTACTGCCGCGCTGACCACTAGCCACCCGGTGGCGTGGCAGGCGACAACTGCTGTCCTCCTGTGCAGGACACTCCAAGAGTTCCAGGTGCGACAGCACACCGCAGGGATCTTTGCAGCCTAGGGCGCAGATGGTTGCCTCGGGAGCCACAGCTCGCCCACAGGCTATTTACCAGAAGCCAGAAAGGCTGGTGCAGTCAAGGTGGAAGATTGCAGCAGGTGAAGGCAAAGAATGAACGAGGGCTCAGGCGCTATTATAATCCAAGCCTTTTATTTGAAAGGAGGTCTTGGAGGGAACTAGCCACCAGAGCCTAACCATCGGACTGGCTTGCTCAGAGGCCGTTACACAGGGTTAAATATGGAGGAGGGGAAAAGGGAGGAACAATGACACAGCCAATAGGGAAATGACAAGGGGGTGACAGATAACCAATCAGGAAACACATGGGGAGGAACTTATTCAAACTAACCAACCATAACAGAGACTGAACAGAACTTTCCAGAACTTCATAGAATAAGCAATGAACTACTTATTAAACATAACCCAAACCAACCAATAGTGAACCGAGGGAGAGAGAGGGTTCTAGAAACCGGGGAGGAGACATGTCCAGGGGAACGGCTAGTAGGCGGTGGTGTTACACCCCTGTCTCCTCCTCCGATCCGCCATCAGAGGCGGAGTCATGGGCGGGGAAGTCAACCCATTGAATGTTTGTCACTCGGAAAGTGGGTTGCGCCACCGCCACACATTACATATATTGCATTTATTGTTTCTTATGAAGATTAGTTAAGGTTTTTAATCAAGTAACTGGTTGTTTTCCTTCTATTCTTTTAAAGACTGTGAAAAGTGGTTTTCTCCTCAAGGGAGGGGCATTCCTTGAAAGTCTCTTGAAATTGTACATGAAGGTCAACAGAAGGAACTGACCCCATTTTGGAAAGGATCTCCTCTTCCTTCACTGAGTGTGACAGAGGGTCCCTCCCCTTGAAATAATAGAGGTTATTATTAACCTTGTCAATTTTCGTGGATATCCCCAGGCAGATAGGATAACTCCTCATATATTTACTCACAGTTTAACCTAAGACAAGAGTAGATAGGCAGCAGGTTTGTCTGCTTGTTGTACGTGTCAGACATGGCAGCCTGGGTAGCAAGGACAGTCCTGAGGGAGGTACCGCTCCTTCCTGTCAGCAATGATGCTTCCCTATGTCCTGGTAGATGTCAACTGTAGCACAGAAGAGCTGATACTGGAACCTTCTGGTACCTGTTGTTGAACTGGGATGCTGGATGTGCTCTGCTCATTCTCTGTGGCATGGGGTGGCAGCTCTCCAGTGGCTGGGTCTCCGCAGACATTTCTGTTTGCATGAGGGACATTTTTCCACTACCCTCATGGTCCTCACATGTCTGCCACTGCTGACCCAAGCCAAAGTGTGGCTCAGAGGAGAGATTTTTTTAAATTTATATTATTATTTAAATACCAGACTAAGATTTATTTAGTGTGGCATTTTAAGACTATTTAAATACCGCACTGTCTTGATCTAGTCAGCATTAATGGCTAGAATTTATTAATGATTTCACAACATATGGCAAGAAAACATGCTTCAGTGGCATATTTTCTTTTCCACATGACAGAATAACAAGTCCCTTCAGGAACATATCAATGGCTTTATCTTGGCTAGTCAGTGCAAGTCTTCCATCTGTCCTGTTACAACTGCATAAAGAAACAAGCAAATGAAAATAGTTTATGTACACTGATTATTCTTTCATGCCTCAGGCCTGAAAAGACTACATATTATTTCACTAAAATAATGGTTTTGGCAATATCCAGAATTGAAATAGCTGATTTCATTGCTCACTTGAAAGTGTACCTGACAAACTCCAAGTTCTTCACCACTTAGCTCCATAGAAGTGGTGCATATGCTTCAGACCTTAAGTAACAATCATGCTTATTGCAAACAAGTCAAATGTTCACTAAAAACATGTAAATAGGAGCAGTAGCAGCAGATGTCCAACCAAAACCAGTACTTTACTCTCCAAGTTTCAGCTTGGCACCCATCTTAGACAAGCTCTTCAGACAGAAAGGTTATTCTATCTACAAAAACTGTGTTAAATCAGTGAAATACGAGTTTCCAGCTGAGCTTTTGCCATCTTAGAAGCTACTGCTCTAACTTTATACTAGTTCTTCTAAAATTTGTCATCCTTAAATGTAGGTTTGTGTACATTAGCTCATCTTGCATAGTTTTTTACATGATATTCCTCATATTCTAATTCATTTTGTTGCTCAGCTGTTTCCACATGATCCTATCAGTTACAGAGTCCCACAGCACTTTTTTTCTGAAGTGGACTCCAGCTCAAGGCTTCCCCTTCAGGTTTCCAAAGAACAGTGAACAAAGAGAATTTAGGAAAAGCTTCAAGATAAGTGACATAATGAAAAAAATACAACCTCCTTGGAGAAAGTCTTTAACATGCAACAAAAATACCTGTCTGGACTGTCTTGTCAGAATCTGATTTTGGCACCTGTCTTTGCACTAGATGTGTTTTAGTGACAGCACAGGGCAAGTATTCACTCAGCTCTTCTAGTCTTCAAATCTCTTTGTGATTTAGTCATAGGATATGATTTATGATCATCTCTTCTAGGCAACTGGGGTGACCCAAGACACTCTTCACTAAAACAGGTTTCAATCAAGGAGGCAGGGAGGATTGCCAGGAGAAAGTACAGAGGGATTTAGGAAAAGGAAAATCCTTAAGGCAAATGTTTGAGAGCCAAGTTGAGAGAACCTTCAACTGAAATTTCACTCGTGTTTTAGATTGAGTTATTAATAAAATCAAGGTTGACACTCAGCTGTTCTTAAAGTAGCAGGCTTGGCTGCAGGGCTTTTAGTATTGTTAGACTGATTTAACTGAAGAATAAGAATTTATTTCAAAATCTCTGTACTGTATTTAGGGCTGTGTAGTAATTATTTATTTTCAGTGTATTTCTTGGTGCAGTGCATACAAGGGGCAGTTGTTCAGCTGGCTTGTTGGTTTTTTTTCCCAGGTATTTCACCAAATATTGTTCACAGCTCCTCTTAGAAAAACAAGTGGATCTTGATATCCCTTTGCTGGTGTTATTCTCATGGTATTCCTCTGAAACCCTTGACCAGGCTTTCCATTCACAGCAGATTTTTCATGTTTGTTTTTAAATAGGAATGTTCTGAATTTGTGAGACATCAAGACACTGAGCCTGATTCCAGCTGTATTTTTATACCATAGGTTTAACTCTCCTGACAGTAGTTATGCTCTTGATTTTGACACGTCATTGGAGCAAAGTAAAAAGAGGACATAAGCTCAAAATCAGATCCAAAATCTTAGTTCTCCTGCTGCATATCGTTACAGACTTCTCTGCAATCACATTCTTATACGCACTCATGAAGACTGATCAGCTATTTGGTTGATTTTTATTCAGCTTTAAAATTTTCTTTAGAAAAATTAGTGTGAAATGTAATTTTACCTTTTCAAACACCACTAAATAGCTACTCCAAACTATAAGTATTTGACAAGTGACACTCTGGGTACGGGTTGGTGGAAACAGTCAAATTGGTGCTTTAGCTCGCTGGCAGAGGCAGTGTCTAGAAAAAGATGCAGAGAAGGAACATAGCCTGCCTATGACTTTAGTACGACCATAATTCACACTTGTTTGATGTATTATTCTTGGTTCCCGAAATATCACTGCCCCTCGGTGCTGCATTGCTGGCAAAGGCATGCCTTGTGGTAAATGCATACCCTGAATTTAGCAGGAAATAAACCCTAGGTCTAACTCAGAGCTGTCTGCAGCCCAGAGAGAAAAGTGTTGTCTTCCCCGCTGCATTTAACCTAATTGTCTCTCCAGTATCAGAAAAATGCCTGTCTGTAAATCCCTGTTTGCTGTGGAGAAATCGACACTGATGGGGATTCACTGTTTCAGGGTAGAGCTCTATTCCTTTTTCTCCCCCACTATTTTGCTTCTAAAACATAAGAAAGAAAATGATAGATACATGTTGTGCAGAATACAGAAGGTAGCAGTAACCTCTCTCTTGCCGAGTACCTTGAGAAAGTTTCCCCCGCAATCATTTTCTATGCATGTACTGCATGTATTCACTCACCTCCTTCCTATGCCTCTGTCTGTTTTGGGGTTTTTTAATGATTGCAGCTTCTGGTTCCATTGTCTCAGACTTTCTTGTTTAAAGCTAGAACAGATGGTATTATGTCTATTAAATACTAAACTGTGTCATGCAAGAATCATGATCTCAGCTGAATTGTCAGCTTGTAAAAGTGGTTTTATGCTTTAGAATAGTTTAAAGGGCTGGGAAGAAATTCACTGCACTGCTGGATGCCAGTGATGGGCTGAATGGATGACACTCCACTACTCTTGGCCAAAAATACAGTGTGAGTAGACAATCAGTATTCTTTCCTACAGGATCAGGTTTACCACAGGTTTCTGCATTCTCGGGTGCAATGCAGAGCTGCAGCACTGAGAGGGGAGTTCAGCTGGAGAACTACCCCTGGGGCATGGGGTGAAAACCCTGCCAGATACTGAGCTGCTTCCTTGCTTGTTTTTCATGGACCAGTTGATCTGGGTTGCATGACAATTCTGCAGCAGGAACCATATTTTCTTCTATGTAACACAATTTCCCAAGAGTCCTTCCGCATAAGTTTGCAGAGCTTGAGGAATTTGGGGCAAGAATTATTTCCTCTTTTAAATTTGAAAAATACAGTGGCTGAGTCAGTGTGCCCCAGTTTATTCTGTCTTGATCTCTCATCACTGCAATGCAAATAATGAAAGGACTGGTTGTAAAAAGCCACAGGAACTGCAGTCCACTGAGTGATATATTACAAAGCAGGATTCATTGGTCTGGGTTTGACTCCCTGAAGTGTCATAGTCTTGCAATTCACCATCTCTGATTCAATGGATCAAAATATTCCTTACAATAAAATGAAGACATTTCCAAAGTACAGGTCTGTACTTTGATAAATGTTGCCAGAAGGAATCTCATTTAAACAGCAAGATTCTACATCCTCTATTTCTTTCCTTTCCTCAAAATCCTGTTTGCTCTTGAGATATTTGAAATGTCCTTTCCGTGCTTATCAAGTGACCCCATACAGTGCAATGAATACAGCTGGAGAGCTTCACATCAACAACATGCTGTGTAGAAATGTGTTTTTCGGGAGTTTCTGTCTCTGAAGGGGTCAAGATGATATGTCAGACAAAGGCTCTTCTTGTATCACAATCCAGTACCTCCCAATTCAAATAGCTCCAAAACAATTTTTCAAACCTGGACTTCACTGAGGCCTCATTTCAGTTCTCTTATTCTTGTGATCATCTGTGCTGAAGCACCAGCCAAGTTGTGCTACCTGCCTTGTGTACACTTGGAAACAATTCTATTTGGCCTGAAGCAGAACTATTCTGTTGCATGACTGTCTCAGGAACTCTCCAGCAAAATGGGGCCGTGGCTGTTCCATCTTCCTTCCCTCCACTGCTGAGCAGTTTTCAGAAATGCTTTTTGAAAGCTCTGTTGAACTTTTCTGCTTTTGAAAATCCTTATAGTGGGCCATGACTACGTGTTTTGTAGCCACCACAAATGAAATTGCATTTCATTAGATCACTCACTCGGCTCTCTCCCAAAACAATCCTGCACTCTATCTAACTCTTCTGTTAGCCATGCTCTTGTAAAACAGTGGAAAGAGAATGAAAAGGCTCTTAAGGCCCAGCTTTACAAATCACATATGTGTGAATTTCATAGAAATTTATATTTCATAGAAAAGAAAGTGGCACAATTTAGCCTACAAAGCTATCATAACAATGTGAGTTTTTCCTCTGCTCATTATTTTAATTTCCCTATTACTATGCACATCAAAGGGACCAGACCAACTTCCAGTCGTGGACTTGAGTACTACAGTAGACCTCAGAATGGCACGCAAGATCCAGCTACTTGGAAATCTAAGTATACCCAGGGGGATGTAACCCCGGCAAGCACTTTGGGATTTTTATTTCTCAACTGCATGTGTGGCTTTACCAGTTCAGCATCCCTATCCTGATTTCTCTCTGAGTAGGAAAAATGCTATTCTCAGACTGAAAAATCTGTGATTTGAGGAGCTTGGATTAACTCTTTGTAAAATTCAGTTTTGCTGGTTTGATCTTAGATTTTGCAGCTGAGGTGTAAGTGTGGCGTGCTTGACTGTTGGCTTGAATTTCTTGTAGATTTGATGAAAGCTAGCAAGCAATATCAAACCCTGGTCTTTCTCACTCCTTTATTGCACAGTAAGTTGTATTTCCCTCCAAAATAAAAGCTCTCATTTAATCTTCTCCTTTGTATTTCATGTAACTCTCCCTCATATGGATGGGCAGACCGGCTCCCATAGGGTCACTTCTGTTGGTTGCAAAAAAATATAAGAAATGAGAAGTAAATTCTCTTTTTGACCATCCTACCCTTGTAGGTCTATCATCATCAATTTCATTATTTTATTGGTGTTGTTTAACAAAGGTTTCTCAAATCAGAAATATGAGCCAAACTCTTCTTGTTCTAAAGATTTTTACTAAGCTGGCAAACTTTAAATTCAATTATATCCTGGCAGTACAGATCTTGTTATCAATGCTTTTGAGACACTGGCTAATGTCTGAGGAATAAACTGCATTATCTATTGATGAATATCTCCACAGATAGTTCAAACTACACAGACCATTGCGTTCATTTTCTTTGCAACCAGAAGTCCTTCTCTGCAGTGAAATGAACTTTTTTCCCACTCAGAGCTTTTCTTATTAGATTTTAGTTTGGTATTGAGGGCTAAAAACTCAGTGAGTCATCTGCTCAGCAGAGAAATTCCTGAGATAATCACCCTTCTTTGAAGTATATCTGTGTTCCTTGCCTTGCTGAAGAAATGAGATGATAGTGAAGGCTTCCAAAAATAAGTACCTGCAGCTGCAGCAGGAACAGTGGCTATGTTCAAGCAATATTCTCACAGAGGACCGGTAATGGGATGTCTGGAGGCTATCCCCCAGTTTTGAAGCTGACAATCACTCTTTATCCCTTTCATTCCCTCTGGTAATGAGCAGGCTGCCTGGACCTCAGTTCAAATGCAAGTGGTAAAATTGGCTGTGTTTTGGTCATACTTAAACACTCTCTGTAAGGGACAAACGGTTTGGCCCTATCAGTGCATACAGCCACATCACTCTCTATATTTTGACAGTACCCCCCTCACCGTGCAGTCTCCTCACTTGCTGCTTTAAATGGAAGAATGATTAGCTGACTGTGGTGTATAGGTAAAACCTTATAAAAGGCCTTGTTGCCTTTGTAAAATCATGGCTCAGGCCTGTTACTTCATCTAAGTGGAGAAGGACTGTGGGAAAGAGACACAGTTGAATTAGGGATAGAAAAACATGCTGCCTGACTGCTGCGTGCTCACATCGTGGTGTATGGTGTTTGTTATGCTTTAAAACTATGTAAACATATAACCAGCTAAGTGCTTAAAAAGGCCAGGTTTTTGCAATAAAGTGCTGATGCTTGCCACCACCTTCAGAGTCAGTCTTTTTTCCACCGTCAGCTGAGGGCACTGGTTCTCAGAGTCATGTATAAAGTGTCTCACTGAAATAAAATGCTATAAAACATGCCCTGAGCATAAAAGTGACAGGATCCTGGATCATCAGAGGGAGGCAGAACACAAGAAGATTCTGTGTTTTGCTTACATCCTGACAGGATGTAGTTAAGATGCAATCCTGACAGACTTCTTTGCTCCCAACAAGGTCTGTAGCTTCCAAAGATGCTTTTGATGTTCACATTTAAGGAGTTTAAATAGCGCATTAAACTAAAAGATTTCCTTTGGTCTGCAGCAAGCATCTTTTTCCCAAAATCTTGGCCCAAATAACCAATTCACTCGCTCGTGTTTGAATGGAAGAGAGGCCACAAGATTGAAGGAATATGGATTGGTTTAGTTTATTTTAATTTTTCTTACATAATGCAGCATGTAGCATATAATGGAAATCTTGGTCTTTTCTTAAAAACAGGAGAGAGTGCAATTATTCATACTTCTAAATGACTTTGTCACAAAGAGCTTTGTGTCCTTGTTGGCAGAGAGCACACACCTCAGTCAGTAAATGCCATTTGTGTAGAGTTAACTCAGATTGGAGTAGTTGCCTCTGCGCTTGGCAATTATGTAAGTACCACTTTGTTACTTCCTTCAGCATTTCGAAGCTGATTTTTTTAATGGAAAATCTAGGGATTTGAAAAGCCTAAACAGATAAACAGTCTTGTAAATGGGACCCAGGAAACATTAATTAAAATGCACTGGTTCCCACATTCTTATCTGTCCTCTGACAAGTAAAGATGGGAAATGCCTAAAGCAACTATACTCTAGTTAATTTATCTATTTGCAAAGGTCTTTTTAATTTTTTTGTTTTCTGTTACAACAAAGTACACTCTAGAACAATTTTATTTCCTGGTGAAGCTTTGCAAGAGAAATTTGTAAGCTAGCAGATGCTATTTTTGAGCATTTCAGTGTCTGTATTTCTGAGTGAAAATGGGTTCACAAATATTGTGGTGTAACCTACACCAATATAGATAATCGTATGCATGGACCACGCATGAAAACTTGCTTGTACCATCATTCGTGAGGACTCAGCCAAAAAATTTATAAAGCCAGGACTTGAGCCTGGTGTGTATGGGTTTTACTCCTGAAGAATCTTGGATCTGGAAATCTCTTTCACTGCATGCAGCTGGTGAAAATTCATGTAAAACTCTTAAACTGACAAGAAAGTTCTGTGGAGGTTCCTGGTTGATAAAATGAGTCAATTACGTGTTGTAATAATGCCTATTGCACAGACTGGTTTGACACAAGAGACTCTTTAAAAGTCAGCTGGTGGTGCTTGATCTGAAGGGCCTGAACTCAGCCTTTAAAGTCTGGTCAACACAATCATTAACCTCTGGAAAGATACAGCGATGTATGAGAGATTTCGGATTGTGTCTTTGACAAACATTGCTGTGTCTGAGGAAACCTTGTGGAATTGTAGGCTTCACTGGGGACACACCCTCCTTTCCAGACAGCAGCGATCAACTTCTGTATGGATGGTCACCAACAGCTCCTCTGGAAAGGAAATGGCTTCCACAGGCAAAGGCACATAAGATGGCGAAAAACATTGGTACCTTTACTTTTATCTCCTTGAAATAAGGAAGAAAGGCCTCTTCTGCTGTAGTTACATAGATTCCAGCCTCTAACTTTAAAATAGTCTTTTATGCTAGCATCAGTATTGATTCTTTTCAGGATGGCACTGAGGTCTTAACGTGGAAGGGAAACGGCTGACTCTTAAAAAAATAAGAAATGCCTGAAGTTTAATAGATACTAACAAAAATAAATAATAGCCTGGATAAAAATAAGGTATTCTCTCAGTGAGCCAGGTTTCATACTCATGGCTTCTGCTGATTCCCTGATTAGTCAAGGTCTCTATTGAAGGCTGAAAAATTTGCCTTCGGTTTCTAAGGCAAAGGCCCCTCTGCCTTCCCACAGCCTCCTCTTTGCCCTCCTTCCCAAGAAGCAAAGGTAAAATATCTCACATTCACATGCCAACATAAAGCAGAAGGAAGCAAAACAGTCACAAATACACATTTTCTCTTTTCAGTGACCTCTAATCTGTTTGCTTGTGTTGTGGGAAGCAATTCATAAAAATATGGAAAGTGTGTCAGTTTGTCACAATATTTTTTCGATGCCAGATGGCTTGCTCTTTAGGCCTATTTATCACATACACAGCATTTTAATGTACAAATTCACACATTTTCATGCAAAAAGAAGAGACAGTTATTTTAACAATTAAAATCACAGATGAGATGTTTATTTTCACTTTGCACACATCTTGGATTTCATCGCTGGTATTTAAGACATTTGAAGGGAGGAAGAGCGGCATCTCCTAGGCAGCTGAACATTTCTCTTATTTCTTATCTGAAAATGGCACATCCTGGCCAGTCAAAGATCACTTTAATTGCCCTTTTAAGTCAAACATCTTTGCACACGCACTCGGGGTCTCATTCCCAGTTTTGTGAGTGAGATGGGAAAGATTCACCACCTTCTGGTGGTATCAAAGCAGAGAAGGGGAGCAGCAGATAGAGCAGTCATGGGATCTGGCTGCAGAATAGCCCATGCAATCCAAATTCAGAAAGGTTTTACTTTTGATCTGTGCTTTTTTAATTTGGAAAAAGAAGCTTTATAAACCTGATCAAAAGTTTGCTGACACCAGCAGAAATCTGTGAAATACTGATAACTATACAGTGACATGGAGTTGTGACATCAATTTTTTCTCATTAATATAATCAATCCCATTCCTCTGATCTCTAGGGACAGAGTTTTCCTTCCCCTAACCCTCCACAGCCCAGTTTGGCTTGGCAGCTTCCACAGGAACCCTGCTGAGACTGACAGAGCACAGGATTACTTTCCAAGCTTTGCCTCTGAAAAATGCCACACAAGCACCAAATATGGCTGACGTGGATTCCCAAAAGCACTAACAGCCCAGCAAGGAGAGCAGGGAAGTGGTTTATAAGAAGAGGAAAGCAGTTGTGGCAGAAACCCAGGGAGCCTTAAGTGCAAGGGAGACTGAGCTGAATGTAACCTGAAGGCTGTGCGCAAGAAGCTGTCCCCACCACAACTGGTTTCCTCTGCCTCTCTCCCTCTCCCGTTGAGGGAGATGCTGAGCATCCCATAGCAACATCTCTGAACACATACCTATACTGGAGTTGCATACTTACCCTCGATGGTATTTGGGAGAAGCCAGCCTGAGTTATTTGAGTTTTGGATTAGAGATCTTTTTCCTCCTGCACCTTAGATGCTTTTCCTTCAGGTTGTCCTCTTTCCCAGGCACTGTGAATGCCCTCATTTGCTTTAGCTGCTTTATTTACTTGTCTTTTCCACTTTCCTTCACAGTGCTGTCAGATGAAAAATAATTCTGGCCCAGAAGTACACCTGTCTGATATGTTGGAGGAACAGTCCTAATTGCATGTGACATTGCAGCACGGTGTAAAATAATTGCTAGAGGCAGCTCTTCTGTATTGTAGACACATTCATGATCCCAAACCTGCAAGTGTCTGTAATGATAAAGGAAGCAGACTTCAATGAGAACTGATATTTTTCCTCTTTTGGTCAGTAATGTGATTGACTGGCATGTCAATCATGCCTGAAACCTCTGTTTCTTAGGGACTCTGTCCCCATATCTCAAAGAGATTTGGGATCTCTATGACTGTTATCTGTGCAGTTAGTTTCAAATATGCAATTACTTCCACAGCTCCTCAAGACAGACCACGCTAACCCGCCAGTCAAAATCACTCTCTAGAGTCAAATAGTTTTACGAGGGTGTATGTACATACAGGGTCAGATCGTCAATTTAAAGTCATATCAATTTCCACTTGCATTAAATGAATTGTGTTTCACATAAACCAAGTCTCAGACACCTGACCTGCTGCATGCCCTGTGTTGATGGCTGAACTAAACCAATAAGATTTTTGATTCAACTGTACTCTGTCCACACCCAGATCACAGACATGTCCCAAAGGTCACAAGTGGCCATGCAGCCTTACATGAGGAGTTAGAGCTGTACTGCAGGCACTAGCCTCAGGGCTTATCTTACCCTCATGGAAAAGTGAAAGTACATGTATTATCATGTGTTACAGTCCTGATAAAAGCTGAAAGCATTCACAGGTGCATTACGGCAGCTTGGCTGGCAGGCCATGATTTTATAGGATGGGCCAATGTGTATGAGCTTGGCAAAAGAATCAAAGGTAATTATTATGCTAGCACTTATGCTAGTGAAGGAGAAGGGAAGACTGGAGAAACTGGGATGCAGGTAGTATCCTCTTCTCTCAGGCCAGTGTCAGCTGGTGCAGAATTCATGACCACTGCCTCTCTATCAGATTATCTGTGGTCATGCTGTCGTTTACCATTGCTTAGCTCAAACTGGGTGCAGGAACTTGTGTCAGATTGGACCCAAGAGAGATCCTGGGAGAAAGGAAAAATGATCTGTGCCTAAAAGCAGAGCGAAAGCAGTCTGAGATTACATTTTTAGGTGTTGTCCCTCAAATATCTCGTCTTCAACCAAAAGTGTGCTGGAGTTAAGACCAGGGCTGTCTCTTGTCGGCATTCAGTTAAGAAAATTTCCTGTAGGTGAAACATTACATGAATCCAGTGTGGGACTGGGACAGATCTGCATGTGTTTTTGCTGCTGAGGGCATACAGGCTGTGTACGTTCACACAGTTTAACCTGTGCTCAAAATGCCTTAAAATGCCTTTATGTTACATAGAAAAGCATTTCTCCAACTTGATTTGGAGAAGCTGAGGTTGAGATTAGCCAAACTCACAGGCTTTACACTCCATAAAAGCCCACTTAGTTTGAAAAAAGAGCAGCTGAACTCAGCTAGCCAAGAACACTATCTTCTAATAAAACTTAAGCCATGTGAAAGTTGATTTAGAAGCAATTTTGTGTAAATAAGTTAGAGTGGCTAGAAACGAGGGCCTCTACTACTTGCTGAAGGCTCAGCTTGCACTCTGCCATGTCTACATCGTTGGTGATCTCCAAGATTATGATATAAAAAGCAGTGTCATGCAGGTAACAAGAGATCTAGAAGAAGAATGTTTCTATGTCCAGAAAATAAATTTAAAGCTGACTAGTTTTCATATTTCTCTTTCATGGATCCTTAGCCCCACTTTTGCTGGAAAGCATGTGTTTTGCTCGTACGGCCGAAGTGTATTCTGTGATAACCCCTCAAACACAGTTTCCAAATGTTTAGAGCTTAGAAACCATTTGTTGCTTTCCTAAGCATTTTGGGAATAAACGTGCCCTCCTCCCATGTCCCCACACTTGGGTAGCACCCTCCATAAAGAGAAGAGGAAATACGAAGGAGTTATTAGAAACAAGCTCAATGCAGACCCTTTCAGCATCATGGGTACAATGTGCTACAGCCCTCAGCATAATTCTACTTTATTTTTAGAAGTTTAAATTCTCAGGTTAAAATTTTAATTGAGATCTTCACCACTTATTTCACTCTGCCTCTCGGTTGTTTATTTGCCTTTTGAGGACAGGAGAATGTAAGAAAGTTTCATTTTGGTGATGTTCTACCTACCCACCCACATATCAGTAACAGGATTTAATGGCTTCTTGTCTTCAACTCTGATGCATTGTTGCAGTTAAACGACTATCATGTTTCATACCTGAACCAGTTCCTATCAGTGATGGATGGAGCGTTGTGTTTTTATGTACTATATCTCAGCAACAGATTGTAAATTCTGTGCAATCCTTTTGGGGCAAAAAAGACTAGGTAATGATAGGTATGAATCATTCTATGTAATACCTAACTGCAGTTATTATTGTTTTAGATATTCATCTCACATCAGTGCACAGATGTTTAGAAGACAGGCCTAAAAAAAGCAAAATTAAAAAGAACTCTGCCTGTTTTAGGAGTTTGCATCACTTAATTTTTTTTGCATTCAGTTAAGTAGAAGAGTTGGGCTTTTTTTACTTCTGTATTAAATTGTATTTCCTACTGTGGTTAATAAGTTTTGTTTCATGCTGCTCGTTGTAATTCTATTGCTAAATGAAACTGAAAAATAATTAGGTGTGGGAGCACAGACTCTTTCCCATGGGAATTTTTCTCTTCTTCTCCCTGTGTTTTATAAATAAAGATAAGGTTTGGATGTTATTGAAACTGTCTCTGGAAAGTTATGGGCAGACATATTTTGGTGTACACACTCAGTGCCAGAAAAGCCACATTATCTTCTAAGCATTTATGCACCTTTTCAAGCCAATATTAATTTCTGTTTTTGCATTGTTGTGAACAAGAGAAAGAATAACCTTGCTGTCTGAAGAAGAGCTGCACAGACAATATTAAAGCACAGTTGGTGACAGAGGAAAAAGAGCTTCTTTGCAGCTCCTATCACATGGTCCAAAGACTTGCATAAAGGGGAAGGTAAGCACTGGAAGAAAACTGAGGGGGGCCCATAAATGAGCGCTGCATCTCCCAGCAAGCTGGGACTTGCTGCTGTTCTGCCAGCATGCCGGGCAATTTCCTCTGGCAAACTCGGTGTTATTCCTGGGAGCAACGGCTTATGTTCATCAAATATGCATTTAAGCCATCATTTTTTCTTGGTGCTGTATATCTTAAAAACACGCTTGTGTTGCGATGAGAGGTCTCTCCACCTTTAAGAACACAAATTGCGGTCTAGAGTGACGACAGTGGCAGAGGTGTGGGAAATGGAGGGTTCCCATCTTCAGAAGGAGAGTCTGTGCAGAGCATAAATGAACTGTATGAAATCTCAGGGGAAATTGAGGAAGCAGAAAAGGTTTGAACTCTGTAGAAGGCTCATGACTAAAGAATTATGTCCATCGTCAGGTGTGTTCCTTGCACTGAATGCACTCTTCTGTTCTCAGCTCAAATCCATTTTAGCTTGGTCTGTCTTCACTCCAGATGTATTAGGACTAAATAAGAAATAACATTAGTAACATGTGGTTTTTCATTTGAATGAAGCCATTACTCTGAAGCTCAAACAACCGTTTTCATTTCCAGTTTGTCACTATCAGGCAAACCAGGGCAGTGGAAATGGAGACCAAATTCAAGCACTGATTTGAATGCTCAGTGTCCTTCATTGATAGTCAACTTCTCTTGCCCTGTTCCTCTTCTATAAAACTTCAAATGGGGCTAGCAAGAGAGAAGGCCAGCTCACGTGGGAATGTCACACAGCATGGTGTTTAGAGAACATTCCCAGAATATGGTGAGGTCTGGCTGTCCTATCTTACCCCTTCACAACTGACAGGAAACTGAGCCTGCTCTTCTCACCCACTTTACCCCTTTAGTCTTAAATATACAGCAAGTTGGTAGTGACTCCTTGTCCTTCATTTTTTTGGCTGTAGTTCACCTAACAATTCTTATTTCAAACATGTTGCTGAATTTGACACCAACAAGGGACACTTTTTAATCCTGTATTATATTTTTTTTCCTTAGGCAAATACATAACTTGCAGAATTTTATTTCACTTTTTTTGGCAAAATCTTGGGTTTGATTTAATCTTGCACTTCAAGTGTAACTAGAGAAACTGGTCTTTCACCCCGGGTGGAAAGCAGGAGGGGAATAATTCCACATCCCAGAATTGTGTTAGCAGGGGAGAGGAGGGGAGTCATGCTTACCTTGTGGGCATAACTCCAACTGTACCCTAGCTTGGGATCCCACATACCATAGCTGGTTTTACACACACTATCAGTCCTGCCAGAGAGCTTTATATGGAATATTATATGCTCTTTTTCTTAGCTCAGTGTTGATTAATTAATTTTGTAACTCTCCTCTTATCAGTTTGTGCTTGTGGCCTTTTCTCCCATTTCATTATTGTGAGCCCACTATTATCTTCTTTCCTCTTCTAATATTTGATGTCATGGACTCCCATCTTCTTCCTGACATGTCAATACATATTTCTAGTAGTTTTCAGGAAATAAACCACCAGATTCCGGTAGAGAGCTGGCTGCATATTATGCCATTGACTCATTTGGGGGCAGCAATCAGAGCTTGGGCTCCGGTCTCACAGATCCCCTATGAGACAGACACTGTTTAATATTCAGAGTTGGTTTTAGGGATGAACAAGTGAAGAAAGCAACGTTAGCACAGGAATGGGATGACCTCTACCTTGGCAGTCACAAGTTGCAGTCTGTCCTCTTCCAGTATCCAGCAAACACAGAGGACATGGTCAGAGAGATGTTGCTCATGAGCTGGTGGCACACTTTTATCTCTACCAATGGGTGCTAAGCACTATGTTCTTCTGGAAAAAAAAGAAATAAACTCTGAAGACCTTCTTCTTTCTACAGTTAGTAAATCTTTAACAAATGCCCAGGTGTTAGTTGCAGTCCTCTTGCCAAAAGCTGGTAATGATTTTGTCTGGAAACCTTTGTTTCTCACTTAACTGTGCCTTCTTTTTGCAGTCTACCTTCAAATTAAGCAGCTGAGAGCTGCTGTGCTCTTGTGCATGCTGATAAACAAGCTGTAGTTTTTGGGCTATAGGATCAGAAGAGATTCAAGTGACGTTCTTGCAGTGGCGACAACTGCAGCAGCTGGGACATTGTGAGGGTTCACTGTAAAAGCATTACTCTTTTATTACGCCTTCTTTTTTTTATTGCACAGTTGAACTTGTGGATGGAAGAGCAGCATGCTTGTTCTGACTTGGGCAATAGATTTTTAAGAACACAATTTTTTAGAACAAAAACTTATCTTTAGTACTATGAAATATCCACTCCTGTTAAGGAAAAGTGATTGTCATGAAAGAGATGAATGATGTTCACTCAACTGCAGGTTTTCCTTTAATATTTTGATAGCAGTCCATTTTTTGAGCTGATATATTTAAAAGATTTAGACTTGGTTTTCTCTAACCCATTATGTTTCCCCAGTGATGTGAAGATAGTTATGGAATAATACAAAGAGGGGACTTATTTCGGTGTGTAAAATATCTCTGAATGGCTCATTGTCTGGGTTAAGGGATCTGGGAGGAAGACCAAACTCTTTAGGCTAGTTAGTATTTCTGAATAACTTTTCTCAGTGACATTTTTACAGGTTCGTTAGGATAGTCGTGCTCTGAATCATAGCTTACCATTTTATTCATTTAGTTTCTCTTGTAACCTCCAGACTTTAGTCTTATGTCCTAAATCCAGTCTTTCTTATCCTGTCCTGCACTGGGGTTTCAAAGTACAGCAATTGTCCACTGGAGACTGATTAATTTTCTTTTGTTAGGTACCTTATATTTGCTTTTCTTTTTTTTCCCTTCTCCTTCTTACTGTGTGTATCGAAATTATTTTATTTCCCATTCTGTCCTCTCAAGTGATGACACTAGAAATCAAAATTAAAAATGGGGATGGTACAGCCTGCTCATTGAGTGAACAGCTGGCGTCTTAGAGAATTTGGAACTTTAGACCTAAGAGTCTTCAGCAGACACAAGCTGGAAAAAGGAAGGTTTTGATTAGCTTTGAGGAACACCTTTTTCCCTGGGGTAAAAAATTTTTAAACCCATAGAAGTCAAACACTGGAACAAGGTTGGGTTGGAGACCCATAGCGGCCCCTTCCCACTTGTGCTGGATCTGTGACTCCCTGCACGGGAATAACTGTCCTATGTAATTTACTGATACTGCAGGTACCTTGCATAGCTCAACGGTGGCTTTGCTGCCAGTGAGGGATGCAGCTTCCCACATTGTTCCCCAAATGGTTTTACCACATAACTATTTTCCATTTAGAACTTTTTCTTTGTTTTTGAGTCTATTTGTTATGCCTTTTTATTGCCAAAAGTCATCCTCTTGGCCAGGACAGATCCATGTTCATAAAGGCAATGCCTGCCCAATGGTAAAAGCTGTATATTCAGGGTTGCTACCAGCTATCCAAACAGGGCCATATGTGGTTATTTAGCCAGCTGTGGACTTCTCTGCAGTGAGAAAGACCCAATTTTCTCGATATTGGACCTGTCTAGAGCTACTTCCTCCTTCCTTTTTCTTCTTCATTTAAAACAAGGGAATTTATTGATCATCTGCAGACACCTAAAACTGTTCTCATCTGCAGTAGCAATTCTCTACTCCATGTTTACCTCTGTCTTTAAAGACAATTTCCAACCCTTCTGTACTGGAAGACAAGATGTGGTTTCCTTGCCTTTACCATCAGGAACCTCCTTCTGAATGTAAATATGAGCACAGATTTACGAAGACAACCTCCAGCCAGACACCTTCCTCTCAAGTCTGAGCTCAGGGTAGCTGGGAGACGATCATTGTTTGGGGTTTCCTTACATAAAGTGAGCCTGTTTTGCTGTCAGGTTGCTCTTTTTTTAGCAAGGGCCCTGTTTATTTCCCCATCTACTTCTCCTCCTAAAAGTTGCACTGCAGGTCGCATGATGCTGCAGGGCGTCCTGGACAAGCAGGCGAGTAAGGGCATTGTGGAGGTCTCTGGAGTGAGAGGAACATGAGACTGCAAAGCCTGGGTGGCAAAGTCAGCATGAAAGCACCAAACAGAATGTATTTCATCAGATCCCCCGAGCCACTTCCCAACCCCCAGTAAAAAGCTGCAGATTCAGTGCCCAGGCAAAAATTCCTGCTTCTCTGGCTGTAAAAGTACCGTACACCAGGCCTATATCCCATAGGCTTGCTCTTTCGGGGTTTCTTTCTTTATTCTTTGGGAGAACAGAAGCAGTTTTGTGGCACTGCCACTTCACAAAGCAGAGGACTCCAGGGGTCCCCAGCAGACCCAGTCACACTGGTGCCATGTAGCTGGAGGCAGCACACCACCAAGGCACAAGAGTTTCTGAGGCAGTGGGCAACAATTTCCCTTCAGATGTGTAATAAATTAGCAATCTCTTTTTTTTTAAAGCTATAATTTTTCATCAAAAGAGGAGCTCCTGTGTGTCCTCTTTTTTCCCTTTCTGTCATCAAATATGAAATAAAGAAATACAAGCATGTTTGGGTCCCCCGGTCACTTTTCTCCTTCTTGTTTTTATTTTGACTTTCTGAAGCTCTCTTAACTTTGAAGCTGACAACAAGAATTATAGGGCGCTTTAGTTCTCTGGTTTAACTGAGGTCCTGACCTGAGAGAAAGGGATGAAAAACAGAAGAAAGAATGAATTACAAAGAGAAAAAGAAATTGTTATTAAAATAAAAACCTCTCTGGACATCACTGTTGTATTTTCTCATACAGAGATCTCAGTGAATCTTTAGCTGGTAGCTAGATCTGCAGAGGAAACCTCATCTGCATTTCTTAGCGAAGATGCAGATGTAATAAATATTAACAGAATATTGACTTCTTTGGAGTTGTTGAGTTTTAGTGTGATAACAGGATGCATGATAATACTCAAATGAAGTCCCTAAACCTTCAGTTGGCATCAAGGACTGCAGCAATTATGTGTGAGTCTTATATTCTTTATCTACTTGGCCAGAGGAAAGAAATGCAGCTCCTTTGAGAACAGGCAGACAGCCTCCCACTTGCTTTCTAGGAAGCGAAGTGTCCCACCATTTATGCAGGCAGAAATCTGTCCTCCCAAAGCAGGGAGCTGTCCTGCATCCTCACCACAGGTACTGGCTGCAGATGGGGGTTGCTCTCCCCATCTGAATGCCCAGATTTGACGTCACTATGACCTTTCCCATCCCTCTGCACTTGGCAGCTCTATCCCCCTGCTTCCTCTTGGACAGCGGAATCCACTATCACTTGTTAGCCAAATTTTCAATCAGTTTATTTTCTGTTTTCTTCTATGCTGTTCTTTGCAGTAGAGAAGAAAAAAGAAAAACCCTGACAATGACCATAAAGCCAGATTTTCAAAAACTCTTCCAACAGACATTGCTCTGACCTTTGCACAAGTGTGGATAACCCCAGGCTGGGAAGGGGGTGTTGGTATGCATTGTCTGAGGTGGCACTGCTTCCACTTCCCCGCTTTCATCTCCCTGTCCGCCCCGAGGACATCTCCTGTCTCAAAGACACATCATAGCGAGCTCCATGGTGCAGGGATGGGCTTTCTGCTTGGGGCACAGAGGCTGTTGCTTGTCATGAGAGTCCTTAAGGAGCACGGGCATTAATTATAAATACCAGGCAGAGACCTCCGCTTCCATGAGGAGGTGTAGCAGCTCTGGACGTGCTGAGGTGAAGATCCCTCAGCACAGATGTTCTCAGTGTTCCTGGTATGCCAAGAATCTTTTGTGCCCGCAGGAGTTATTTTTACCGTGGCATTTCATTAGCTTTTTATCTCTCCTGAACCTTTCCATAAGCGTCCTGCTCTAAAACGGCAGCACAAACGCAACTGCCGCATGCTCGAGATTTAAAGGTGAGCTGCCACCAGCTCCCCTAGAGCCAGTAATGGGGAAGCTCAGCTGCGGGTAGTGCTGCAGATGCTACTGCTGCTCTGAAAGGTAAAGTGGAGCAGAAGGAGGGAAGGCACAAGTGGTGGAGGAGGGTGGAAGGCAAAGCAGATGCAAGACAAGAGAAAATGAAAATAGGTCTGTTGTGAAATTTTTTTTTAGAAGTTTTTCATATATTTCTATGTTGGACAATTTAACTACAGTTTTTGTATAAGGTTGTTTATAGCATTTATAGCAATTAATTTAAGAAGAAACATAATTTAAATGTGTTAACATGACTTATAATTCTTTATAAAGCACCATTAAATATGAATATATTCATATTCCCACCTCCCATGAAACAGCCATGGGCAAGTGTGATAATTATTAACTTCTGCTTACCAAACAAAACTACATTTCATCTACAGCCAAATGCTCACTGCTTCTGAATGCAAAATAGAGTATTTTTCCATACTAGAATTTGAATTCTGCACAAAAGCAAGTCTGGTTAAGCCTTATCCAACTGCTTATGTAAGTAAAGCTCTCAATATACCTTAGTGTTAGCAAAAACAAAGTAATGTAATGTTCTCTCAATATATGTTAGTGTTTGTAATAACAGACCCATGTAATTTGGGTACATTTTAACCCTGCTTTGAAGCAGTATATTTGGTATGGCAAGTGTTTTCCTAAGTAATAAGCCAAACAAATTGCTGTTCAGCTAGAGGGAGAGGTTGCAAAATACGAGTTCTCTGAAATAGCACAAAAGCATTTTCAACTGATAGCAGTAAACAACACAGAGATGATCACCATTGCTGGACTTGCCTCCTTTGAGAGCTATACTGAAGTTATCAGTCAGTGTTTTATCCCAAGGTTAAAAGATGAGAAGAAAGAAAATAATATAATCACTAAATGTAAAGACTGAACGTTTTCAGTGACCTCAAAATCTTTTGGATGAGAAATGGGTTGTTAGATTAATTGTGCACTTGAGGGTGCCGTCAGCGGTCAGTTTTTCATCCTGAGAGAAATGGATGTGCCATGAGCTAGCACATAAGTGTCTGTTAGTCCAGTTGCATATCCGCCAATAGAAGTCACTGCTAGCATGTTAGCTCACAACTTGTGAGGCTCTACACTGAGATTTGATTATCGCAGAATTTCAGCACAAGCCTTGTGCCTTTCCCTGTGAAGTGATAGGGTGCAGGACATAGAGCCCTCAGGTTGGGTGACAAATAATGGAAGGCATGAAACTTCACAGAAATTGAAGGTAGAGAAATCCCTTCCCGCTGCCGGAGCAGGCTGATCTCCCAGGAGGGACTCTTTGGTTGGGTCCAGGGTAGTGGACTTAACGCTGCAAGGAAGGGAAATGCCTCTTGATCCAGGGAAGCTGCCAACAGGCTGAGCAAGAGGCATGGACCGCACTGTCATAGCACCTCCACTCCGCCTATCCCATATATCTTTTTTCCTCTCATGGAAGCCAGGTCTGTGTTTATACCATTTGGCTTATCTGGAGCAGCAGTTTCCACACCAGTTTTGCCCAGCTTTTTGCACGGTGCTTCACCTCTTCATGAGCTGTTCTGCAGATGTCAGTTTGCTGTGCTGGTGCCCTTATGACTGTGATAGTATCTAGCTGCCGCTCCAGCTGTGAAATTTAAACCATGTGGACTGAGAGGCCAGATGCAGACTGATCCCTGTTTGCCAGCCAGCCCTCCCCAGCCTGTGGTGCTGCAGGGTTGATCACATTCCAGACGCAGGACTTTGCATTTGCCTTTGCTGAATTCACGGTGCTCCCATCCACCGTCTCTCCTGCCTGTCCAGCCCAGCTCTCCGAATAGCAGCCTGACCCTCCAGCATGCCCACTGCTCCCTCAGGTTGATGTTGTTGTGCGAATTTGCTGAGATCTCGCTCCATTCACCTTTTCTGGTGTTAGCAAAAGTGTTAAATAACATTGGCTCAATTGTCAGTGGGCTGCCAGCTGGATTCTATTCTGCTGGACAAAACCCTTCCACCAACCAAGTTTCCACGCACATTATGTTCCAGTTATCCAGCTGATACCACACAGGCTTGGTTAAAAGGAGGCTTTAGGAAAGAATGTCAGAGGACTTGTTACGTTCAAAATATGCAATATCCAGTTGCCTAATTACAGGCTGTGGAAGACAAACCCTCATGAAAAGACCACTTGAACTTGGTGCTATACTTATACAGCCACACAGTCTGTATTTTGACACTAGTTTGGCTGGTATTTCTGGCTGTCACTGAGCTTGAAGAGAGCACAGGCTCTTGTTTTTCTGCACAGTTATTCATGCAGATCTATTCTTTTCAACGTCAACCCAAACAGCCCATTCACAAACAAAGAAGACCAGATAAGCAGTATGTCACTCAGCACTGACAAGACGTAAAACTCTGAACTGGCCTCAGGAAAAGGGCTGAGTAATGTTTATCATCTGAGAATAAACAAGGATAACAGCTTTTAATATTACTTGCAGCCCCAGGAAGGCTTTCAGTATTTTCTCTAAAGCTTTAATGTTGATTTTGTCCATTTTTAGCTCAGCTGAACTTTAAAAGATATTGAAAGGTCGGGTGCAATTCCTTTGGGGCACAGAAAGAGCAAACTCCAGATAACGATGATAAAATGTCCAGTTCACCACAGTGAAAGGCTTGGTTCCAACACAGACTTGGAAGTCAGCAAAGAGTGTGAAACCACAAATGGGAATCTGCTGATTAGCTGAAACATAACCTCAGCTCTAGACATGAGGAGAGCAGACTTAAACCTGGTTATTGACAAGTCCAATATGAGTCAGCAGTGCCTTGGCAGCCAGGAGAGCCAACCTTATCCTGGGGGGCATGAGGCACAGCATCACCAGCTGGGCAAGGGAGGGGATTGTCCCGCTCTGCTCTGCACTGGGGCGGCCTCACCTCGAGTGCTGGGGACCGTTTTGGGTGCTAAAACACAAAAAAGACATTAAGCTATTGGAGAGACTCCAAAGGAGGACAATGAAGATGGTGAAGGGCCTTGAGGGTAAGCAGTGTGATGAGTGACTGAGGTCACTAGGTCTGTTCAGCTGGAAAAGAGGAGGCTGAGGGGAGACCTCATTGCAGTGACAACTTCCTCCTGAGGGCTAGAGAAGGGGCAGACACTGATCTCTTCTCCATGGTGACCAGTGCCAGCACCCGAAGGAATGGCCTGAAGTTGTGTGCAGGGAGGTTTAGGTCAGCTACCAGGTAAAGGTTCCTCACCCAGAGGGTGGTTGGGTACTGGAACAGGCTCACCAGGGAAGCGGTCACAGCACCATGCCTGACAGAGTTCAAGAAGCATTTGGACAATGCTCTTGCGCACATGTTGTGATTCTCGGAGTGTCCTGTGCAGAGCTGGGAGTTGGACCCGATGATCCTTGTGGGTCCCTTCCAAATCAGCTTATTCTATTATTCTGTAATGTTGCCTCCAGCAATTTCCACTTGATTGGTATTCTGACTAGGAGACATAGGGAAGAAAGGTCCCAAGCAAGCAAATATGATCATACTGAAAGATAAATCATACTGCTAATGGAAAAAATGCCTGCTGAACAGGAACATTCCATGTCTGAAAGCTATATATCTGCTATGGGATCAGGAGCAAAGCACTAGAGTACCGCTGATCAGTGAAGCTGTGCCTGAAGATCTCCTCATCCACTTATGGAGTGATTTTATGGAGTGATGAAAGGAAATGTGTTTATGATATACCTATTTTGTGAGGCAATTTCTTAATGCTTCTGCTGAGAAACCTGCTGTCACTGAGTAATGGTTTCTAATCTTCAGGGCTCTGAATCCAGTGTTTTCTGCAGTATCACATTCTGTCACTGAGGGCTTTTCTTGGCTCAAAGGAGTTGTTTGTGTCTCTGAGCATCTTGGCTGGAGACAGTGCAGGCACCAAGACAGGAAATCTTAGTGCACTGGTCAGGTTGGGTGTTTGTATACCTTATCTCCTGAGAGACACTTGTTAGAATAGGGTTTTCAAAAGAAATTTGGTACTAAGCACATTCTGAAAATCAGATCCTTTAAAATTGCCTTGAATTGGGTGCCCAAAGCTAGAAGCCAGCCTAGAAAATGCTTGACCAGCAATTTTTTAAAATATTCTTTGACTATTACAAGGACAAAAATTGGAGAGATTTCTCTTTGGCCACATTTGGAGTTTAGGGTGTTGAAATGAATTTTATTTAGAGAAGATTTAGGCATAAGGTTATGTCTTGACCCTATGCCACCTTGTCAGGGCTATGGATGAGAGGAAGAGGCATGCTCTTTTTTTCACCGTTGTATCTGGGCTTCTCAAAATCACAGGGAAGTGGGAGTGTTGGGTGTGTGGGAGGTTAGACGGCATTGTACAAGCAGTGTGGCTTCTTCTGACCTGCAGGGGATGAGGAGCTGAGCTTTAGAGAAACAAAAATATTTGCCATCCCTGCCATGATCACCAAATGGGTTCAGATTTCAAGCTGAGGTGTCTGAGCCTGTTTCTCCAGGTCTAAAGCAAGAACATTAAGTTCTTTGTGTGGACACAAACCCTGAAGTTCCTTGTGTCAGCTGGGAAGGGGAGGCAGAGCCACATGCTGAAGAGAAAGAAGGAAGCGCATGGCCAGGAAAGACGTTACTGCGTTGTTAAAAAATTATTCTACTGCTGCATCACACCTTTAGACAGGTGTTAAATGTGGCTCCCCAAGGAAGAATGAAAATAATTCTGCAAAGTTTGAAGCAATCAAAACAAATAAGGAAAGTCTTAAACTTCTAAGCACCCACACCATGACAGGGCTGGTTTGACAGCAAACCTATAAATTTTGTAGAACTGTAGAGCATTACACAAAAAAATTTTGAATAACAAAAGGCGCTGCTACCTTCTTTAAATCACTGCTCTGCTAGCACCAACAGAAGGGTATTTTGGCTCCAGATCTTGTTTCTGTGTGATACCAGTATCTGAAGAAAGTAATTACATAAATTTGTAAAGTATATGCATGTGGGCCAGGAATGAAGGTAATAGTCAACTAATTTTCTTCTGTTTTCTTTACCTCAGATACACACAAGTAAGTAGGAAAAGTAAGAAAAAGGTCTTGCTTTGATGATCTCTTTGATAAAAAAATAATCATAGTATCAGGAGTATCACCACAGGAAGCAGCTGTTTGCTGATAAAATAATAAAATGCAGAGGATGGGAAAGCTGCAGCTGTATAGAAAAGTAGAGGTGCCTCCAGCCGTCCCACTGCCATGCAACATGATGCGCTCTGGGATCTCTGTTCAGTGACATAGCCACACGAGGCAAGTTCCTCAGCGCCACCTCATGCCCCAGCACGGGAATAAGGACCACTCTTTTCCCTTTGTGGAGTTTCTCTCATCAGAAAGGACTAATTTATATTTGCAAGTTCTCATGCAAAATCAGTTTCGCTTTCACCTTCATGTTTTGTTACCTGCACTTCTCCCTTCTCTTCTGGCATCCTTCCTCTTCTGCTCTGCTTTCCGGCTCCAGGTGCTTGCACAGGCAGTGGAGCAGGACCCTGGATCTCCCGGTGGGGAGTTAAACAACATTCCAGCATCTCAGCAGATCCCACAGCATGCCTGAGGAGAAGCAAATTGCTTGGCAAAGTCTCACCCTGGGTCCCCAGCAGGCTGTCGGGGCGTGGGTGGGCAGAGGGAGGCAGAGGCAATACGTGGAGGAGAGCAGGGCTGCAGGCATGTGCTTCTGGTTTTCAGAGAAAGCTTGTTATAGTCTTGCTGCTAAGTGCCGGGAAAACGCTTTGATGAGTCCCTGTTCAGGGCCTGAAGTGTTTTGTAAAGATGAAAAAGCCGATGTCGCCAAGAGAGCAAAGCACATCAGATATGCTGCTATTCGTACCGACATAACAAGAGATGCCCCTGTGATTTGGGGTAGATTTTAATACTGAATATTACGAGCAAGCCAAGTGGATGACTGTGGTTCATAGAGCTATGATATTACACAATTTCAAATGTCATATATGATTCCAAGAAGCAAAATAGAGGTGACAACAAAGTAAGGAGGAGTTTTGTTTAGCAGTTGAGGTCGCTAGCAATGTGTGAGTACTGTTGATGCACATTTAATCAGAGTAGTTGAGTGCTGGACACTGTATTTCATGTCTAAAAGCTTAAGCTAATTTGTTATTCTGTATTGTTTTAGCAAGAAAGCTGCAAGATTAACACAATTATTTCCTAAGCAAGAGATAGGAATTTGTGTGATACAGAAAAGGAAGTTTTATTATCTTCTCACAATTAAGGTAAGGAGTGGTAGAAGGCAAGAACGTGTTTTTAAATGACATGGCAGATGCTTTTCCCAGAGGAGAGTGAGTTTGCCTAAGTTCTGGTGACTTCCCACAGCTTCTAAGGAGAAAGATGACTGGAAATGTCCAGATTCCCTTTGAAATACATAGCTGTGCGAATCAGGTTTATGATGATATTTTCCAGTTCCTTTAAACCAAGGGCTGAATTCACACTCTGTACTCTGTTGTTCTCCATAGTCTGGTATAAGTCCTTGAAAAGGATGGGCTTATATCTTCCTAGAACAAGGCAAAACAATTTATCGGGATGTAGCTGAATTGTTTCATAACAATTAATTTCTTTATATGCTTACAAAGCACATTGGTTGATCCCACCTTTTGGGCTATTAATCCCACCCTTAGGAGGCAGCAAGGGAGAAAGGTATTTCATTATCATCTGAGATCAAAGCTAGGAAGTGCAAGGGAGGTTCAGACGAGCCACCCTAAGTTTTTCTCAACCTGAGACCAAATTTTAGCTGAGGCCTGATCAGATAGAGTTTATTTCCCTTTCTGCCCTGCTTAATTTCAGTCATAGCATGAGGTATAAGACATAGTCATCTACAGAAATTTGGGCCTAGTGAGTGTATTTCATCTCTGAAAAGTGAATAATGAAACTAAGGTAAGGATAACAGTGTTCCCCTCTATATAAAACATCTTGTAAGTGAATTTCTTAGATTGTAATCACAGTCCCTTTTCTACACTGCACCTCTAGCAGGTTATGTAAAATTATTGCAGTGGGCATAATTTATGACAATATTTAGTAATCAGATAAGTGGTGTAGTCACAGGAAGGAAGACATTATAGCATTCAGCACTCTGTTCAGCTCAAAAATAGCTCAGATGTTAAAAAAAAAGAAAGAAGAAAAGGGGCATAATTGCAGGCACTTACTGATGCTGGGTTCCAGAGCTGTTTTCAGTGATGTGCAGTGAATTGTGAGATGATATAAAAGCCGTTTGATATTTATCAAAAGAAACCGCAGTGGCTCATACAAGCCAAATACACTCGAGTGGCCACAAGACACAGCTGGATCAGTAACTCCTGGGCAATTATTGCTGGCACTAATTTCAACTGACAAGAAACTAAACTAGGAATTTCAGTTCTTGAGAGAAAACCTTCCCAATGTTTGTCAGCCCAACCATGAGTCAGAGTCTTTCTTATTGTTCCCTTAAATGAATATTTAGCTGATGTCCCTTTCCTCCCTTTCCTGAGGGGGAAAGCACCCCTGTGCACTTGCTGTAGCTCATGAATGTGGGATTAGTGAAAGGCAGAGGGCAGGGGAAGTATGTACAGGGCGAACACTGGTGAGATTTTGCTGGGTGTAGCAGGGCCAGCATGCCAAGGAGATGCAGGAAAATGCCGATAGTGCTGCCTCCCAGAGTGCCTACCCAGCAGCACTGCATGAAAACCCTTAAGCCTTAGAGCCCAACTCCTTATCCAGCCACAGGCTTAATCCTCACCTTCCTTCATACCAGCTCACCACCGACACAGCTTTGCTTATTCCAGTCCTGAGATTTAGCACAGGAGTACCTCCTGACCCCAAACTAATCATTAGCTCCACTGAAGAAGGACCTTTAAAAACAGTGTTACCATTAAATCTAAGTTTGTAAACTGGTTTTAAATGCTAATAACAGGAATGTTTGAGATTATGTGTTGGACCAGGGGAGAGGGAACTTGAGTTGGCACTGGTGCCTGTAAAGTCTTTCTCCCAAAAGTTTGGTTTGGTCAAGTCCATAGGTAATGTTTGGTTTCATGCTGGAATCAGTGCCAGAAGGATGGGAGAGGAGCTGTGTATAATTGGACTCAGTATGTTAGTGGTTGTCTTTCTAATTATAATGTGAAAATGGGAGATTAAAAGAAGAGTTGGTGTGAGGTTCAGCCTAGAAGAGGAAAAAGAACAGGCAGAAAACTAGTTTGAAAGTTCCCAGAATTGCTCATCTCGGCAGTTCAGAGAGATGTCTGCAAGAATGACAGCATTTTGGTGACAATTTTTCAGTGATCAAGGCAGGGTGGAAAATTTTTTTAGGAAGACGAGGGAAATCCCTACATTTTTCTGATGACGGTGTACTGGTGACTTGTCTGTCAAATATGAAACATTAATATTAAAATGGAAATTCCTCTCACCAGATTGTGTTGAAGAGTGGGAGCCAACACCCTGATGAGTTTTCAGCTGGGCCTGTTTTCCTGTAACCAGCAATGTGCCAGTGATATTTTGCCCGTGGTTTTAGCAGAAAATTTTTGGGATGTCTTCAGGGGTCTCTTTGGCTCTGCTCCTCTGATGTGTTGGCATGTGAACTAGTTCACTGGGAGAGCTAGATGCACACGAAATCTGCACTAGTGAACAAGGCCAACAATTAATCTTGATTTGTTGGCAGATGTAGCAGAGAGGCCATTGTTTGGAAAACGTGCCTCTCCTTCCTCACACCATGAAGAGCATCCTCACAGAAAAGTGTTGAATTCGCATTGGCAAACACGGCTTACAGAAGAGACTACTGCATCATTTTCTCTTGTTATCATTTGAGAAGCTTTTGTGAGCACTGAATGGAATTATTTTAATTCCATACAAATAAGGGACAAAATCACAAGCAAGAATCTCATGCATGTAGTGAAATGGCTGCAGAAGGCTGGATAGGTAAGCACTCAGGTATAATTGCCGAGCAGACAGCAACACAATCTATCTCTTCAAGCTTAGTTGTTGAAACATTTGATATTCATATATTATAAACTCTGCAAGAAATCCCACAATCTTATCCTCTGAATCTCTTAACCTGGATATAATAGATGATAGAAAGGATAAAGAAATAGCACCAAAAAGAGGGTTTGCAGAATAAACATTTTCATAATTGAACAAATAGACAGAAAAAGCTCTCTATTTAATGAGAGTGCCCAATATGATATTATGATATTACAGAAAGGCAATTAAAGAAAGGATGAAACCCCTGGCGTTTTAAACAATCTGAAAAGTCAATAGAGCAGCATTTCATGGAAAAGAGATATCTCAGTTACTATGCACCTCTGGCCCTCTCATACCAGTGAAATACTTCCCCTTTCTAATCTGAAACTGTTACTCCTTTTGGGATTTCACACCATTCTCAGATTTTGTTTCACAATTGCCAGCTATTTGCCACCTTTCCCTAGAGGCTTGGGGGAGGTAACTGCCATAAACTGTCATGGCAGACTATGAAAACTATATTCTTACAGCAAAACATGAGTTAGCCAAGAGCAATGTACTGCAGCAGAAAACAATCTTAAGGCAATAAATTGGCTACACATATGTCAGGCTCTCTGGGTCCCATCTGTTTACTTTTCTCAATTCACGTGGGAAACTGTTTTGAGCAGCTACTGCCTCGTTTGATATTTCAAATAAAATGTCATTTGACATGTAAACTAACTTAACAAAGTGTATCTCAGACCTAGTTGTAGTGTCTGCTCTCCGTGCTGGATCCAAGAGGATAGTATATTGACAATAAGAAATACAGGCATTTCTGCTTACAACAGCATTAGGGAAATGGTACTACGTCAAATCCCCTGTTTAAATATTCATTTGTTTAATTTGATTCTAGAAATCTTCATAAAATTAGCCTACAGTGACTCTTTCACCTGTCTTAACAAAATCTATTCATTGTGAGTTGTGGGAATCTAGCTAATAGGGAAAGAGAGTCGCAGTATCATGGAATGACGTCAGGGCTGGTCACTGGGCAAAGAATCTGCCATTTACTGCTGATTTGGAAGACATCTTTTTCGAGAGAGATTAATAAATGTGACTACACACAGCATATGATGCTATTCAGATAAACGTGGCAGAATCCAAATAAGCCTGGAGATGTTAAAAGACTGGATATGAGAGCAGCTGAAGAGCTAACTGCTGAAATCAGAGGTCAGAGTTGTGAAGAAAATTTAGTCACTGGAAGGAAACCTAAAGAGTTGCTCTGTCCCTAGTTCCCCAAGAACTCGTTTCTCTGTAGCCCCTGTGGCAGTTTTCTTTCTCTTTTCACCTGCTTTGCATCTTCATATAAAAAGACCTAACTCATGGGAGTACTCCCATTTGTCAGACCCTGAGCTGAGGGAAGTGAGCACTTGGTTTAGCTCAGGAGGGCTGGTCCCCTCAGCTCATTGTAATCTCTCACAGAAATTGCCAATATGAATCCATCCCAGCTGCACTAGTCCTAAAAAAATCTTATCTAGAGGGATATGCCAGTTCTATCTACTGTCCCAGCTGGTTCAGGCAGCACTTTTCAATTGTCTGCTCATGAAAGTCTGAAACATTGACCAGAGTAGGTCCATCCTACCAGCACGTTGTGAGATTGCCCTCTTATATGACAGAATCAGAACCAAAGAGTTGGTATCTGTGGATGCCTCTCATAATTCAGGAATATGCCCCAACGGTCTGCCACAGCCACTTTGCAGATGGAGGGATCATGCTGCTGGTAATTAAGAAGCATGCTCTTTCTTGTTGTTTGGTCCTTGTCTGTCCTGCTGAAACGCACCACAGGATTTGCAAAAAGGGAAAAAACTCATCCACCTTGAAAGACAGCTTTGCATTTATTTATTTATTTGTTTGTTTATTTATTTATTTTTTCAGTCTGTTGCCTCACAAAAAATTTACTCTGTAATCAGTGTAACTTGCTTGCAGTCTACTGGCACCATTGCCCTTTGATGTTAAAAAGTTTCTAAGTGGAACTGCATTTTGTATCTGAATAATGCGTTATTCTGCAGGGCTCCTTTCCATGCAGGCAGTCAGAGGGAATGGAGGAATCCTTTCCCCCTCAGCATCTTTGTATCAAAATCTCTGGCTTTTACATGCACAAGATTGAGCTTCTGAGAATAAAGTGTTACTTCCAACACGGTTCAGTGTTGACATTCGTCTTCTTATTCTTAAGAATTAATTATTTCTGTCACTGAGTTACTGTCTCAGATGGAAAATCCAGAAACCAAATGCTTTGCACAGAGGGCTGGAAGGGAATCCCCGGGACCACAGCATCATGCCCCCGGTGTGGCATGCAAATGTGTCAGACTGTTCCTGTTGAGAAAACTCCACATGAAAAGCAGCAAGGATATTTTTCTAGGCCAGTTTAGCCCAGATTTTCAGACCCCCCCAATAAAAAAAAGTCTCCATTTGTTATGTTCATAGGTTTTGTTCTGACTTGGTTTGAATTCTCTTAGACAGTTCAAGGTGCCCAGGGATGTGGACTGCGCCATAAATGAGGACAAAGCAATTGCCTTTGCAGTAGAATTAATAGTTTCCTCTCTCTCCACAAAAGAAAAGCTTTTTGTGCTGCATATTAATTGCATTTGACGTCTTCTTTGCCAGCTCCTTCATCAGCATGTACTTCTGGCTTTTACTTCACCCTGCGGACATCAGCTCCCAGTGCTCCAGGTGACCTCCAGAAAGCTATGGACAGCCTGCTATGCTGGGTAAAAATCTACCTTGTCAAATTAGAGTGAATGATGACATCTTAGAATGTGCAATTCACTCAATTTGCTGAGAGTCCTAGGTCACTACATGAACTAAAATAATACAGTTCAGCTGCAGAGTTGAGCTGTGGGTGCAGGTTAGGACTGCAAAGTCTAATAACACAAACAGCGGTACTCAGAAAAAGATTAAGCTGATGATTACATGCCTGCAGCAGCAATATTAAAAAAGCTAGCATGAAGCTCCCTCTTGCAATGAAAGGTACTCTTCTTTGGTGCCCACAGAGGTTTTGGAAACACAACTGCTCCTTCCCTGAAAGCAAAGCACTTTCTGGTACCATCAACTTGCCATAACCCCATGCTAGAAGCACTTGCTATTTCCTGTTGTGCACCACTGCAAAATTATCTAGCAAAGTTATCTGTAATTTGCCACCACTTTTCCACTGTTTTAAAATCTAGCCATAAAATTGCCATGTTTTTTGTAAGATTTAAGGCATTAACATAGCATTCTGTGTTCCTTTCCAGTGGAAAATGGAGTCTCTACAAGCTTGTATATCTCCTGTCTTCTATCATATTTGCCCATTACCAGTCCTGGTAGAAGTTGACACTAGATTAAATGTTATGTTTTTTGCAACTTTCTTCTGCAGTTAAACAAGTTGTCCAAAGAGATAGATAATTTGCTACGTGTGTTTCAGCTCTTCTGGTGAATAAACTATTTCAATTATTGTCCTGCAAGTGAAAAACGTTGTCTGAATTTTTATAGCTTGACTATTCATAGGTGAACATTTTAGCTGTTTGCTAAGTGAATACAAATGCAAACATTAACATCACAGATTCACATCTGCTAGAAATCTTTGTCACAAAACAAGAGATTTGAAGTGACAGCATTTTCCCACTTTACAGGAGATGAAAAGCAATGACTTTATTATTATAGTTAAAACACCGAAAATTAATACTCTGATCAGAATTTCTTTCAGAATTTTAAATTAACGTATCCATATGGGATGTGGACAGCTCACTGCTGGTTACCCACATGCTGTCTTCATCCTTCCTGTAGTTCTGCCACTTTTCCTCCTGGGAGTTTAACACTGATGAAGCAATTGAATGCTTCCAAGTTACTGTAATCATTCACAGTAAGTTTAAATCTGCCAGAGAAAATTGAAATTCAAGGCAAGGAATAAGAAAGAACATCTTCAAGTTTGACTTGAATTCATATTTTCTATTGCAGGTAGGTTTGTCACTGCTGTGTTTGATTGAACATAATATGATGGCATTGCTGCCTGACAATTATTTTGGAGGAAAGAATGGAATGCGTAGGGTATTTTTTGAAAGATTCAGTTGAATACTTTTGTCCTGAGGCTCCCTTGGAATTGTTTCATTCCTGTAGGTTATGATTTTGGTGGTGAGAAGCACTGTTTCAAACTTCATTGAAGCATTTAATACAATAAATCATGTCTCCCAGGAGTGCCAAGAATTGTCATAAATGTTGTTGTGAGTTTTATCCAGAAGGCAAGGAAATGAAGGGAGATACTGGAGACAAGATGAAAAAAGAGAAGCTGTGGTTGGACCCAAGCATACACAGGTTCTGATTCTGGCTTGGATGTTGTGCTGTTAGAATCCTTTCTTTGTTTTCACTGATTTTTTCAGTTGGAAACACACTGTTGATTTTAAATGTCTCCATTAGTTCCAATTCTTGAGGATGAAGACCTGATTTTTCCCAGCTGTCCTGGCTAAAGGATAAGCATGGAGCATTTTTATGTTGTCTGCACTGCTTTGTCTTCGTACCATCTAAAAGCCATGAACAGCACCATCTTTTAAATGCCTACACAAGCAGATCTCCCTTCTCTACTGCCTACAAATGCCTGACCTACCTGAAGCTGCCAACAGTTAATTTGCTGGAGTGTCAGGATTTTTCGTTATTGCCTGGACTGGCATCCTTTCCCCTCAGCGCTATTTCTTGACGTATTTGAGGACAGGAACTCTCTTTGTGCTTTGCATTGGCACAGTTCCTAGTGAAAAAACCATCTGGCATTGGGCACCTAAGCGTGTCAGTGGTGCAGATGGGAAGCAGCACTGGATCAAAGCTCTGCATGTTTTTCTCATTGCTGTAAAGATGTTTAATGTAAGGAAAAATGGGTTCCCCTGCAAGGCATGGCTGTCTGCACAGAGGCAAGAAGAGCCCTGCCAAGCTCCTCTTTGATATCATGTAGGGTAACACAAGAGGCATCTATGTTCCTCACCCTCTCCCTGAAGATGGGGGTGTCACAGCTTGCAAGAGCACAGAGGGACTCTGGCAAGGAGGTGGTGAGGGGGCTGGAGGCAGCAGCTGACAGCCAACCTTCCACACAGTGCTTGGGAACTCCAACTCACCCCAAGTCTCTTCTAAAGGACAGAAAGCAGCCAGGTTAGCAAGTAGGGAATATCTGGGTGGAGGTTAAGTCTTTTCTCTCTGCTGTACCCATCTGCAGTAGTAGGATTACTACTAAGTGTGGCACTTTGATTTAGGACATTTATTTTGGGATGCCTGGGTCTTAGGTGATGACCCAGGCAGAGAGAAACAGGATAGTGTTATTCTCTCCAGAAGCCTGTGGGTTTTACAACCTCAGCCACACATAAACTGCATAATTTTTGATTATTTCCTGATCTAACTACTGACTTTTTCCCCCCTGTTTGGTAGGACATACAACAAACCTCTAACCCTCTGGGTAGGACTCTGATAGAAACTCTCCTTTAGGTCCACCTCTCTCAGCTATTACCACTACTCAGGACCTGGGCAAAAGAAAAATAGGGTGCAAAGAAACAGAGTCAACTCAGAACCTGAAATTCTCTAGTAATACCAAACAGGATGAGAGAATACAGAAAAATTAATGGAAAAGTAAATTATTTTAGGCATAGACATTGACGCTGGTGGGGGGTTTTATTTGCCCTAATGTGAAAGTCCCGCTTTGAAGTAAGATTAGCAGTGGTAGAGTACTTTGTGTTTAATCAACATGGAAACTACAAATGAAAGGGCAGCTAGATAGACAAGGAAAATAATGATCTAATCTGAGGAAAACAGCAGCAGTAATTAACTGAAGAGTTTTATGGGTTTGGACTGGGACAGGAAATGAAAATACATAAAGTGCAAAACTTATTTCTAAAAATGTAGACAGATGGGGTGAAATGCCACAACATTATTGTTGTCTTTGTGAGACTTAGGTGAGAGATACGGATATGCCTCTAATGGATAAAGAGTTCTTTTCTGAGAAAACACAGTAATTCAGGGAACTACAAAGCATAATTCATTTATTCAATTTCAAATTTGAAGCTATTTGAGAGAAAAACTGATGACAGTGGCAGCAATAACGCATTTTGGTTGGGTGATTATAACTACTGAACTAAAGGTATAAATTATTCTGGTGAAGAAAGAGAATGTTCTCTGCCTAAATCCTTGTGACTTAGTTTAGCATTGCGCAGAAATACACACATTACAACAACCTAATGAAATGTTTCTCTCTAGAACTTGTTTGTTCTTCATCTGAGCCTGGAAAGCAATAAATCAAAGCATCTCCAGCAGATGGCAACTATTCAAATTTCTGCTTTCTTTCCTGCATGTAATGCAGGATGACTTGCTCTTACATTTCATCCAGCAGAAGCTAGTATAGAGGGAAATATAAGATCCAGCTATCAGGGCCAGAAGACTGTGGTGGCAAAGAGAGCACCTGGCGTCTCATCTCAGTTCTGACAAAGATGAGTTATGTGATCTTGAGAAAGTAATTTAACTACGCCATGAACTGTGAAGATATAATAAACTCAGCACATAAGACAAGTGGGCAAAAGTCGCATTGTGCTAGCACCCAGCAGTGGCAGGAGCACCAGATAAAGTCTCTAGAGGTACTGAGCATTGGCTTTGCAACATCATCGTTTTTTAAATTATTTTTGAGCAGCTCAGTCTATTTATATAGAAGTAAAACCACTGACTGATTAGATTTCATAAAACTGTCCATCCAGGCTTTGTGCTGTGGAGAGGGTTGTTATTCATAAATAGCATAATTTTATATACCTATATAAAATATAATTTTATATATAAAATTAAAGAGCATATTTATCCGAGTCTTGCGTGTGTTTTGGATTACCAACATTCAGCAGACAAAACCTGCTCCTCCTGCCTCAATCCACAGGGCTTCCCACCACTGACAAACTGCTGCACAAGGGTCTGTTTCCTGGGTTTGGTCAAAAACCACCAGAAAGTCATTAGTGTTGGCTTGCTCTGTAGCACACCCTTACAGTGGCACATCTACGTGTGCCTGTCATTGCCTCTTTTGCACCGCCCGGTGTGTGCTTTGAATGACCACTGTTAGCCACAGCAGGTAGAGAGTCTTCTGGAGCATCTGCTCCTTCACTGTCTCTGCTTTGTTACATCTTCTGCATGGTACTGGGTGTCTCACCTGGAAGCACTCGCACAGACTGCACTGACATTCCTCCAAAGCCCACGGGTGGCACCAGCTGACTGTGGCTGAAGAGCAACTTACTTAATATTGGCACCTCAGAAGTAAGCACACCTACTTCTTCAGACTGCCCATGAGTGAATTTGGTTACTCTTGTTTTGTTAAACCATTTATGTTGTGGCTGTTCATTAAAAGATGGTTAACAAGTGAAGTGGTTTAGTCTTCATTAATTCACATTCCTGCAAAGGAAGAAACCACTTGTAAAGGAGCAACTTTCTTTTAAGCCTGGTCCAGGTGTGGCAGTGTCCCTGGAGCAGCTTGGGCTGATGCAGAGAGAAGCATTAATTCATAGCAGGTGTATCGTAAAGCTGGCTGATCCTTGATTAGGAACGGACTAGCTATCCCTGTGAAATGATTCTCCTCCATTTTTCTGTGGTACAGCAGTAGAGGAGCTATTTAACTGCACTGCTTAATTCTGCTGAAAATACTGATGTCTTCATGTGTTATGGTATCTTGAGGGACTAAGTGAACTGTATATGTACGCAGGAAAATGAGGTTCCTTAGCCCTGAAGGATCATGTTTGATCAAGGTCCTCCAATGCTTTTTCCATTATAATAATTTTGCAGTATCATTCAAGGCAAGCTGGGAAGATCATTTTATGAACTATTAGTTGGCTCATTTGTTCTTTTGCTTTTAGAATCTGAATACCTTTACTCTATACTAATAAAAACTTTTCCTCAGGGACATAAATAACTAAATCCTAAATGATGGTAACTTAATGTTGAAAATGTACAAATTGGCCACAGAGTTTCCAGAACTGAATTGCATTACTGCATGTTTTCACACAGGTCACTATAGTAAATTCTGTAGCAGAGCTCAGAAATAGCAGGATTGGCAGCACTCACAGGCAGCAAGATCTGGCTAAAGTGACTTCTTAAGCGACCTCCCTGTGGTGAGGTCTGACTTTCAGAGCTGTAGTTTGCTCACATAACCATAACTCCAGAAAACTGGTATTGATTAACTTTGCTTGCACAGAAAAACATGTTCTATTGCTTTCCACTAATGACCAAAACTAAGGATTCTGCTTGAACTTTTTACTAAGCTGGGAGGGAAGCTGCGCTAGCACCCCCCCGTATAAAGATGGCACTGAAGCATTCGAATCATGGCCATTCAGTTCCCCCACATAATTCCTATGTGTTGAAGCCCTAGTAAGGAAACTGCATCGAAGTGAGAAAATACTAAATAAGCCCAAAAAAATGGTATCTCATAAACTTCACAAAAGAATAGTGAGGGTAAGTGAACAAGAGAGAGTTCCAAAGACTTTGTGAGTACACAGTGCTCCAGAAAGCCTTGATTTCCTGCCCCTTTCCTCATCCAACCCACTGGACTTAGGGCAGTTTCTGCACCTATCTCAAAAGCTCTGTTTCTCTGCGTTTTCCAGACACTGGTTCTTTTAACCTTTACCTCAGGTTGAACTTTGCCCCGAATACTCAAAACCATCAAAGCACAAATATCATGTTCAATGAAATGTGAAGCAATTGGAGAACCCAAAGCCATCCTCCTCATGGCATTTTGATATTTTCTGCTTCTAGTTTTGAGGTTTCTAGATGCCTTGACAGCACTATGCCCCCCGCTATCCCCCTCCTCACCTCTCTGAGCAGTACTGATGATTATTTTGCTCAGATATTTACATAAATATGACACACTGAGCAGCTGAGCTTAGTGCTTTTGCTTTCGATTCATCTCGTTTGGAGGATAATTGCTAAGCTCCTGTTCAAGTGAGCTGATGAGGTTATTGTTTGTGGGCACAGAAGCAGTTTTCCAAACACTGACACTTGTCTTTTTATTAACATTAAGATGAACTGGCTGGGGTTCTGTGCTGGCTTGGACCCAACTGCTCTGGCTCCAAAGACTGCCCAAAGCAGCCCTCACTTTTCTTAGGTGCAGCACATGCAAAGAAGGCTAATGAGTCCTATCTCTTACTGTTCCCGACTAACAGGGAAATGAAAGCCTTCAGTCCAGAGTGACTGTTCAGAACTGTGGCTATTTCAGAAAAGCCCTTATATTTTTTGTGTTACAGCCTTTTAATATAGGAAAAAGGTGAATACCGCTATCTTCTTTAGCCTCTAAGAGCAGCCTTTTTCTGGCAGTTTTGTGACTGGTTGCAGAGCTGCCCAGCTCCAAGGACAGGAAAAGAGAGAGAAGAGACCAAAAGGTACTCAAATTCCAAGGGAAAGGGTGGTTATATGGGGGATTACCATGCTAAAAGACAAAACAAAACCAATAGGAAATTCCATTTGGGTCTAGCTCAACTTTGAAATTTCGATGCAAGTAAGAGGGTTTCTCTGAAATGGAAGTAGGAAAAAAGTGTTGCTCTGTGACCAGCAAAACACACTGTCTTCCCAGAAAGCCGCTGTTTGCTTTCAGGCACTTGATATCAAAGCAAAGGAAGTAAAATACTTGATTTGCTGCTCAGGAGCAGCCCAAAGCTTTGGGCATGCCTCCAGGGGCACTGGAAATAAACATTTAACTCCCCTCAACGCCTTAGGGAAAACAGACCTCAGAATCTGGTAAGCTTACAAGACACACTTTTCAGAAAAAAAATGCCTTTTGATATATATGTTCCTCTTTCATCAGTGTAAGTTACTGTGGGCCACCATGAAATTTAAGCAAGGTGTTATTCTTGTGGTACCTTAGGGTTTAGAGAACAAAATCATGGTGATTCTTTGGAAACGACAGTAGGAAGGTGGAGAAACAAGGATCACCTTTCCGTGTGTAGTGGTGGATTCGTAATAGCACAGAAAGAATGGTTGGAGGCCCCCAGTATCACAACTTCTATTGCACAGACACAACTAAAAACATCGTCTCTGTGTCTTATTTTGCTGCAGAAAAGCTAAGGGAGCAGACAAGCTGACTAAGGATTAGCGTCACTACTTGAAGTTTTTATGGAGAATCATTAGACAATCTGTTTATCTTGAGCCTCGAGGGAAAAATCAGAATGGTTTTGTCCGAAATCACTGCCTAAGCAGTGATGATTTTTTAACTGTTAGCACAGCTTGAGAAAAGACATACTTCATGCAATGCTGGGAGCTGATTGTTGCTGTGTGTGGGACAAATTGGAAATTAAGAGTCATTTGTGTTGAAATTAGAACTTAAGACACATTTGTGTTAAAATAAAAAAAATACAAAGCCTTAAAAGTATTGAATTGGCTAATCGCTATGTTTATCATCTCTGGGCTCAAGTAATAAAAATGTCTGCTCTGCTCCCGCTTTCTAACTGCAGAGAAAATGGTCTGAAAATGGACTGAAAGGGCAGCAATGCTGCTGTTTTCCTGTAGTTACCTATTTTGTGGCCTTGGAGGGGCAGCCAGCAAACTGACCAGCCATGTAGCAACATGGTTAGTCCATGAAAAGAACAGCAGCCATGGACCCACATGCTGATCTACTGCCCCATAGGGCCTGTCCAGTTGTGACTTTTGGGTGTCGGCACTGTAGGTCTGATCACTGTAGGTCCTTTCTGACCCTGGATGTGCTCTTTTACACTGGTGCCATGCAAGGATGCTCTCTCTTGGTCATAGGCATGCGGGAGGGACCTCAGGAGATGTAGCTGTAGTGAGCTCTTTATGCAGTTACCCACACGCCTTCATCAGCTCTCAGATGCAAAAATCCTTGTGGGCAACACTCCAGTGGCACTTGAGCCTGTAGATGCTTGGAGAGATTTTCCAACAAGGAAAAACCTGTCCCCTGCCTTGTTTTGTTGGTGGGTGTTTAATCACTACTCTGATAAATTTCTGTTAGTCAGCAGGCTGCAATAAGCTGATCTGTGAGCTTTTTGTAAAGGATATTTAAAAATGCAATGTGCCAGTTTACACCATCTCCTCTCAGCCTTTATTGTGCCATCCAGTAGTATTTTTCTGCCAGACATACTTGCTATCCAGCCCTGTAATGAGGAGTCTGAAGAGTTTCCACAGCACACGCCATCCCAGAGCTACTGCGCTGCCAGCTGCCTAATCCTGGACTTCATTTCTCCCCATGCCAAGTCAGGTAGAAAACTCAGGAAAGGTCATCCATGCAGAAGATGTGACATTTATAAAAATGGACATGTTGGAAGAGGATTTTTTATTTAAGATATACACAATTAGACTAGCTTTGCCCCTCCAGGCTCAAGCAAGTGTGACTTTGCCAGAGGAACTGGAAAATAGATGTAGGGACAGTGAGTCTGGGCAAGGTAGAACCCCCCACTTTCCCAGTGCCATAAGGATTTGCACCACTGGTTTGCAGTCCATTTCATATGTTGTACCAGTAGCACCTGGAAGACTGACTAGAGAGCTTAGCAGCTCCAGGTAACCCAGCAAAACAAAATCAATCTCTCTTAAACACAGCTTAGCTTAAGCTCTCTTAAACACAGGCGAAGGAAACATCACGACAGAGCAAATTTCTGGACATGTTTAATGGAAAGCACTTGGTGCTCCAGAATCCTACCAAGAGCAGCATTCAGCATGTGATTGTAAGAGTGTAGGTGGGTGTGAGACAGGAAGAAGATTGTGGGAAACCAGTGGAAGAAGATACTGCTTTTCTTCCAATTATTATTTTGGATCCATCTGGTGTTTAAACCAGTCTTGCCAAGTCATAAGAAAAAGATCTACTCTTCAGCAGTATTGCTGTGAGTCCCAGATGATTTATGTTCACGGAACATTAGGGGAAAGCGGTTACCTGGAGAGGAAAAAGCCCTTCCAGGAAAGCCTCACAACTTTCCACTTCTTATGCTGTGTGGAAAACAATCCAGAGTTCATAGGGTCAGTCACCCACTCTGACTGCACTGCTACTAAAAGAAACAGAATATTATTTTCTTAAAGTGTTATATTCATAAACGTGGTCATATCTCAGTAGGGTCAGGAAAACCTAAAAAGTCCTATATATGTAAAATAAAAGTGCTAAATATAATATAGATAATTAAGTATATGCATAGTGTTTACTTTTGGCCCCATCAAAATTTTGTCTGAGCTAACACATCAGCACATCCCAGGAACATATTTTGTTATGCAGTGTGGAAATTCAGGTTTGAAAAAATGGTGGTATTTTATATAAACCCATGAGTTGAAACTTAATTTTCTAAAAAAATAATTGCCTGTTTCTGAAGACTATTATAGTAATTATCTGGGGGCAGCTTTTACTTTAAAGATTTTTGTCCAAGGATTTTTTTTCCAGGATTTTATAAGCAGTCGTTGCTGAAGAACTGTATCAATCTGTGGGGAAGCATAATTAAGTTCATGATACAAAAATTAGTGGAAACATCCATCTTTAAAGACAGAATATTTCAAAACTTCTAATTTACCCATCTGACTAAAGTCAGCTTCAGATAAGGTTTTGGCTTTTTATGGCATCTTTTAATAAAAATTTCTCACATCTTTTTAAATGCTAAGAATTGCTAGAATAAACTAGAAAGAGAAATTACATGAGTGGTACAGTCTTTTCCAAGCTGCTGTTTCCCAGACTGTAGGGCTTTCCTTTTTATGTCTCCTAGTGCACGTTTTAATATTCTCATCCACTATATGTAAGTTTATATCACTGTGAGATTTCAGGGGGGGTGTCTGGGAACAGTGATTTCATTATTCCTTCATTAAAGCTTCCAGGCAGAATATGTAATTTGGAGCATTTTGCACAACAGGAATATAATTTCAGGTTTTTCACAGATAGTTTTAGAGTTTGAAATTATACAAAATACAAGCCTTGGTCCCCCAAAGGCCAGTTCTGACCATGGTAGCTCAATTCCTCTTCCAGAGGGGACAGGGTGGCTGTTCCAGGTGGATCCAGTGCAAAAGCTGCGACAATGACAAGGACGTGTTTCATGCACACCCAGAACACTGTGGTGCATTGGAGGATTGCTGTGCAATCCAGCAAATCTCAGCCTAAATCAAAACCTCCAGATATGGGGCCAAACATCTTCCTTTCTCCAGGCACTCCTGATCCCGAAACAGCCTGGGGCAGGGAGGGTGGAAGGAATGTGCACTGTTTGGTGCAGCATCTCCCACTGGGCAGGCAATGAGCTCTGCCTACATTCCCTCCAGCCAAGAGTCTGCTCCATGGGCAAGCTAGGCCATAAGGGATTGTCACTTAGGGCAGCAGCAACACGCTGGATTTGAAATGGGCTTCCTTTGGGTTTCTTTGTGCCCAGAGCAATCCTATGCGATAAAGATGCACAAGATTGTTCCTTTTTTCCCAGAGCTTTTCCTGTGTGCGTGTTTCAGCGAGTGCAAACATATCTGTTTAATCTGGATGATTTAAGACTGACAGGTCGCATTACCAAGAACATGCTTAGTCTCATCTCATGCATAACATCTCTATGAGGAAATTTGCCAGTGCATCATTACAAACATTGCTCCAGGAAAAATGCAGAGGTGGTCTCAAAGGAGAAGCTGTTTGCTGGACTGTGTGGGGAACACTCCTCAGGAACTTTTGGCTAAAAAATTTCAGTGCTGGAAAATACCTGGTTCCTTACATGAATGGAGCGAGTAGGTGAGAAGGAGATCTTACTTTGAGACCAAAGGGATTTCTGGTGGAGGAGCTAGAAGTTGATGTTAGTGGAGGGAGGGGAAACCTCCATGCAAACACACCCACTCAATGCCTACTCACAAAGGACATCCTCTCTTGAGAGAAACAGAGGGGAACAGTGCAGTTAGCAGTGTGATCAGAGAGATGCTGTACCCTGTACTGTGGGACTAAAAATCTCCTGCTAAGAGAAAGATATCTGCTTAGAGTGAATCTGTCACAACTGAACAAGCAACAGACTGGCGCTCTTGGTGGAAAAACATAACCTGTGGGTGGTTAAGCTCCTCCGGAGGAGTGACGGAAAGAACAGAAAATTTATAAAGGTCTTACTTGGGAGAGAGATAAAAGGAAAGTGTATTCCTGCAGCAAAAATAAACTGCATAATAGCTTAAAATGGGAATTTGTTGTCAAAATTTTAGGGAAAGTATGATCAGTAATATTTGGGTATTAAAAGGCCTGTGAGTAACAAGAAGTTTACCAAGCAATAGTGCAAAGAGCCAAATGTAGCTAGGAAAAAACATGATGTTGAAGGCATTTAAACTAGGAGCTGTTGAAAGAAAGGGTTTCTGTTCTTAGTGCTTATGTAAATAGATAAATAACACTGGTTTTTGCCAGATACTGGGTAATATTTTTTCCGTTTCCACATTCAATACAGTACTGGCTTGCAATGTGCAATGCCACTACCTTTTTTTCTGGATAGTAAATGACTCTGAGTTTTATTCCCAGTTGCTGTTTGAATTTACCAGAGTTTAAAGGAATCCCTGCTTTATTACAACAGAATCTGGAGCTTTCTGGTTCATTTCATTTTTTGTAGTTGGGGATGGAGGAAGCTTTCTACTACAGTTCAAACACAAACACATCTTGCAAATACATCTTGAGTATATTTGTGCATGCCCTGCAAAGATTTACAGAAATAGCAATTTTTCTGCTCACTAATAAGAAGAATGATTAATTTCCTGTTCTCAATGTCATCTGCTGTTCTCCAGCACTCCAAGATGAGCTTTTCTTTTAGGAATGAAGCAGGTGAGGGAAGTTTATTTGTTTTTTCTGGGACTGTGTGATATGCAAATGTAGAAAACATCTCTTCACACTTAAGACAGTCAACTCCACTGATACCCTGGACTTATCCATGGGTAGAAATCAGGTCTGCTATGTGTGATACTTCACACTAGTAATATAAACATCAGAAATCTGGTAAAACAAACGCATATCTGGGGCTGGCTGTCATGTGCAAGTAAGCAAACATCAGTAAATTGCTGCAGGACTACCAAAGTCCCAGCAAAAATATTGCTGCTGGTCTCCCCAATGCTGGTTGGAGTATCTTACTAAATGAGCTCTTATTTTGTAGCCTAGGATTAAGGTGCTGACAAAAAATTTCCTTTCACAGTATAATCCACTGATGATTGTGAAGAATTACTGAGTCCAGTGTGTATTTTTAAAGTGAAGTTCCTGAGTGTATTTCACATTTTTAGTACGCATTAGTTGAGTAATAGTTATCCTCCAGATAACTGGAGGATTTTTCATTTCCCACCGATATATTTTCCCTGCAAAATAAGTATTTAAACATAATGCTATTGAATTCCTGTCACAACAGTTGTGTCTGTCTTAATGCCGATAGGAAATTTAATTTGCCTCATACACCCTTCTACTAAGCACGATAAAAACTCATTTAAATAAAGTGGATATCATCTCCTTAGACTTTCCAATGCCGCCTTCTTGGTAGGTAGAGCTGAGTAGATAATTTCTTTTCAGCCACCTTTAGAGGCAATAGGAAGAACTTTCAATTAATTGCAAATCTGATCTTTCTAGGCAATCCAAGACTGTGCAATAGTCTCCACTAAAGCTGCTGCTAAGGAAAATTGCAGACAAAACATATAAATTGGTTGTTAATTGTGTGCTTGATTGGTTAAAGTGTTTGTGATATTGTGCACAGTTCCTATTATTTTACAGAGGGAGACAAAAACCACAAGACCTTGTGTGCATTATTGTAGTTTACAGGAAGCTTAGAAGGATGACTTGAAAGGGGAAAAGCCCAGCCAAACAAACCCCTGCTGTGTTTCTAGTTCTTAATCTGTCATACATATATCAAAATGATTTGCAGTAACTGATGTGTTAATTTTTTCTACTGCAAATATGTCAGGAAACTGTGATAAAGACAAAAGTGATAAAGACAAAAAGTATATGTTGTTTTTTGAGGTATTGGATTAGCAGATTAGATAATGACATCAAACCATGAAATACTTGTATTTTGACAGTCACCAAGCAGTGTGTCGTGCCATCCTACTTAAACATATATAGTAAATCATGTGATGACCCTTACCAGCAGAGTATCTACAGAAGCTGCATGCGGGGGAAAGAAACTCTCAGTCCATCTTTTTGTATCCTTTGTAGCGCATCTATTTTTGAAACCTCACAAAGGACTCTGCCCCTGTCCTCTTCAGAGTACATACATGTCAGCGCTTCTTGTCACTTTTATTTTCTTCTGACTAGAGAAACTTGTAGAGGGAATTCAAGAAGTGAGCAGGCAGCAGACATGACATAAGCACTGTCAGGGTCTGATGGCAAGCAGCTTTAAGCCATGGGTGGAAACGGGATTGGTTTTATTTCCTCCTCCCCGGTTTGCCTTTTTCTTTTTTTTTTAAGACTTTGCAGTTCTGCTCAGCATTGTGTTAAAGAAATTTCCAAAATCAAGATGTCCTGGAGAAAGCCAAGAGAGGAGAGGCAGAAGCACTCCGAAACTGCTGAGAAAGTGAGGTCGGGTCTAGCCCAGTGAGGTATGAAGTGTCTGGCCCACAAAGGTTGGCTTTGGGACAGCAACTGTTCTGCAACCCGAGTGCACAGTGAGGAATAACGGAGTTGATCCACTGGTGCCTGTGCAGATGCCATTGAAACGCACAGCAGAATAGGAGTAACACCCAAATGAGCTGCCAGGCTGAGATGTGCAGTGCAAACGGGGTGAGCTACCGAATGATGGCCACAAGTTAATTGGGTGAGAGGACGTGGGTCCTTCCAGCCATCGAAAATCACAGAGGATATTAAACTGGTGGGGTTAAATGTCTATTAACTGTATGGAGAGAAACGAGCAATTGGCAGCCAAGCAGGAAGCTCTGGACACAGTTTATTGTGTGCCAGGGATGTTTCTCTGTATCTGTTACAGCCATGCACACAATTCCTGCTGCCCTGGTTTAGCAGCTTGTGGCTCCTCACTCCCATAGACATCCTGAGCATGTCTCTCCCTGGTCACAGAGCATCCCTTCCCTGGGCACAGCCAGCTCCAGTGGCATTTCCTTTCTCTTCTCACAGCTGGCTGCTGATCAGATGCACTTTGTGTGCATGCACCCAGGGCAGGGGGTGTTTTTGCTCATAATTGCTGTGCAGATGGTGCCCAATTGCTCTGTTTAAGCACTATGGGGAATACATGGGCACAGCCATCAGCTTTACCATAGCCAGTGCTGAGAAATCAAAGCATTTCCTGCCTGAAGTGGGTAAAGAAGAATTTGGCACCCACTGCAATCCTCATCTCTCTTACCCTGTTTCATGGCAAAGACACATCTGGTGCTTGCAGACAATTTCCTCTTCTGAGAAACTGCTTAATTTGGGGGGGAATTGAGAGGAAGCAATTCCCACTCCTCCTGCTTTCTTGCCCACTTTTTTCACCCTAACATGCAGAGATGGACAATATGAGAGCAAATGCATTCAAGGGAATGGGAAGCTGAATGTCTCCTGGATACTTTATTAGGACATGTCAGTGCCTTCCTCAAACCAAAGAGTGAGAAAGAACAAAAGGGTTTGTAATGCTTTTCAGGGAAACTCTGACTTTAACTCAGCTCAGCTAGCCTGGTTACATTTCACTATACAGCTGGGAGGTGAGATTCTGCCAGGCTGAGGCCAGGAGGGTGTGGTGCCTGCACCCTCAGGGTTAATTAATTATTGTTAAGGCAACAACAGAACCTTCAATTTAGGCATGCAAGGCCTGGGCTATAAAATCCCCCAGCTCTTTAATGCAGCCAGCCTGTGCCTGCCTCCTTTGCTTTCCTAGAGGAAGGCTGCACACTCCAGTCTCGCTGCAGGGGGGAGCAGGGAGTACCCCTAAATACAAGGATTAGCAGGTTATGATAGTCCTGAGTAGCTTCCCCTGAGTGGGAGCAGCCTAAACTGGCTGGGGAGGGCAGATTAGGCTGGGTGGCTGCAGGACTCTGGGGTATGCAGGCATATATATCCCAGTGTGGGCTGACTCCTCTCACACCTGCCTCAGTATCAATGGTGTAAGACAAGAGTCTAACCTGGAGACAGGCATCTTTTGTACCTTTGCTTGCTCTTGTCTTTGTAGAGACCAGAAAGACCAACAAATGAGAATGTGTGCAATATTGCCATTAAGATGTGCTCTGTAACTATCTAATTCTGCTGCTCATGGGTTGCAGCCAGAGTATTTCTTTCCTTTGCTTGGCCATGTGGGTTTAGCATTAACTCCTTTTATTTTTTTCCTGCCTAGCATCTCCTGGCTACCTTTCCGAACTGTGATTAGCTTTAAACACTTGCTTAGCCGTCCTTGACACTGAGCACGGCTTCTCTCGTCTATCTTAACAGTCTTTTCTCCTTTGAAAACAAGGTTATATACTTTCTCACACTGTCAAGTATATGATGCTCTTCTTTGAACTCCTCAGCAAACATTTCACATTGCCATCAAGACTAATGGTGCTTACAAGCTGAGTTTTTTACATTTAATTTTAGTAATCTCCCCCTGTTTCTACATGCAAAGCTGCAAGCTGCCAGGCTGTGATGGGGGGGAAAAAAGTCATTAATTTTATAGGCCCTGAATAACTGGGTTCGCTGAGGTTGTGCCTGTGAAAGCAAAGCAACCCGCAGTGCAGAAATTAATTTGGGCCCACGGTACAAACAGCTGTATGATGTACCCAGATTTGGAAAATTCCCCTGTGTCTCTTCTCCTTCTGGTCCAATTGAGTGTGCAAATGTGGTCGATTCCTGCTCCAGGAATAAAGACCTCAGCATCCTAGTGCTGTGACGTGGCTACTTGCTATGGTGCAGCAGTCGCCTATGCCGGCCTCGAGAGAGCTCAGCCTTGAAGGAGATCAGAGTTTCTTCCTATGGCTGAAGGAACGTAAGCCTTTGTCAGTGGAAAACAGTGAGGTAAAACCTTGTCAGTGAGTCATGCTGGAAATCAATATTTCCTCTGTAGTTTAAATCATAAGGAAGATGGATGTCCAGGGTATGTTGATCTGAGCAAAATCCATGCTGACACACTCCCTGCATTCCATGGGAATACGTGGTGGCCTAATCCAGAGAGTCTGCAAATGGACTTCAGTGTTGGCACATTCACCCGTGTGCTGGCACTGTGGGTTAAAGGACACCTCTCAGGCCCATAGATAAACCAGGGACAGTGTGATCAGGTCCTTCTGGAAGGAGAACATGGGAAATGTGGTAGATTAAATTAAGGCAATATTAAGGAAAACAGGGAACCTGAATGTATCAGAACTGTGATCAGGCTGTTATTCATTCTCTCATCAAGCTGACTGAAATGCAAGTTTCTGGATTAAAAAAATAACTTTTTGAAGGCATTTTTTGGCCTGACACATTCCTTGAGCTACCCCCTATGTGACTGCCCAAGGAGAGAAAAGCATGACTGAGAAGGAGCACAGTGGCAACATCATTTGAATGTAGCCTTCATGCAGACTGGCTTGAGTGAGGTATACCCAGCTTCAGAGAATTTGGACTATTTTTACCATTACAGTGTTTAAAATGGCAATTGTTCCACCTTTTCCCATTAATGTATTACATTTTGCTTAACAAAGAGCAAACGTCAAACAGCAATTCGCTCTCGTCATTCGAATGAGGTTCAAGGTGATGTATAAATCATGGATCTGTGATTTATTCTCATGCTATCACATGACTATTCAAGCTCAAATCCTTGCAGAGAGGAGGTATTTTAAGAAGAAATAGCATAAATGTGACCAGACCATTGATGATGTCTGTTGTCCTTGTCCATGGACTACAGGGGCATGCAATTCATGAGTACTGAAGAGAATGAACTCCAAGGGCATCGTGCTTTCTTTGCTGTAGTGCAAACACAGATTTTAATACGAAAGGTCTTGACATTTCCGGTAGGAAAGATTCTGTTTCAGACCAGTAGAGGGAGAAAGCAGGCCAAAGATAGAAATTAGTGTTTTTCATGAAGATTTATGGAGGGGAAATAGTCTAATTTATCTCTATATTTAGAGTGCAAGAACAGTTGTCTGAGTTGCTGCTGGGTTCTTTGCTGGTGCCCTTTATAATTCCATTCATTAAAAAGCTAATGAATAGTAAGTACATGTTATATTTTCCTGATAGGGGAAAAAATGACAGTTTAATTTGAGAAGCAAGGTTTTAGTAGTCAGTAGCTCAAAAATGATATTTTGGCAAGGTAAAAAGAGACTATTTACACGTATGAAATGCTGCAACTCAAAAAAGTTAGTCTTCTGAAAAGTGTGTAAGGTGCAATGTCCCAGAAGACCTTTAAAGACTCTTTGAAATAATAAAACGTAATAATAAGCAAAATAATAAATGTAGTCACATACAGACTTTGGGAAGTGATTGAAGTTATCACTCTCATCCATGATAGATTTGGTACAGCATAGGCAGAGAGGGGTAGAATAACTTGCACATTCAGACCCTAAAAGACAAGGAACAGGCATTTAGGAGAACTACCAAAGTAATCACACCCAGAGAGTAATGAGGTTGTCTGAGACTCACCTTGTCCGTGCCACTGTTTCAAATGTATTTGCTCTGACACAGATTCAGATACCACTCTCCTCACACATGAGGAATTCTCATTTCCTTGTAGAAACGGATGTGACTGTCATTTCCAATGTTGAGTGTATTCTCTCCTTCCCTTGGTGTCTGTAGGATGTGCTGCAAAGTGTCTAAATCTAATTGCATTTACTTTAAAATGCAGACCATATAAAACATTAAGACAAATTTGAAGCAAGCAGCATGATTTTATAGCAGAATGCAGGTGTTTTTTTACTGTGTGGCTCTCTTAGCATTGGCTCCATAGGTAAGCAATACCTTTGGGAAACTCTGTCCCCTGCCAAGGCCATAACAGGGGAGCTTCAGAGGAATACTCAGCCTTGATTTCTACCCCAGAGCCTCAGAGGACCTTTTATATACTGACCCTGGGTCATTACAGACCTGGAAGAAAGCAATGAGATGCTGCGCAACATGGTAATACCAGGGCTACATCGGGCTTCAGAGCTGCATTACAGTGTCCTGATGTTGTTGGAATTTCTATAACAAGGCCAGAATATTGTTCACTGCTTTGGGATGGAGTCTCTTAGTCAAAAGGAGATCCTGTGATTCTTGAGTGGAATGGCAGGGAGGAATCGGACTTTGGTCCTAAACAATGGTATGACCTCTCCAAAAATGATGTGTGACACCTGTAAAATGAGAGTTTGTTGCTGCTGAGAGCTCTTGGTAATGTTTTTAGAGATTTTTTTCTTCCCACAAATCTTTAGAGTTTTGTCTTTCCTGAGTTCAGCTTTTGATGGATGAGCTGGTCTCAACCAGAACCTTGGCTGTTTCACTGTTGCTTTTTTCTTGGATTGTTGAAACCAACCTTTCACATAACTTTTACTTGAAATAATAAATTTAAGTAGTCCCATATGCGAATAGTAATCCTGCAAAGTAAGACACAAGTTATGTCCCAACATGCCCACACAAGGGAAGTTGGAAAGGGGTGAGTTTATTTTCTGTCTACAGGAATCACTGACTGTAGTCTCTCTCATCACTTATTATTACACCACCATCTCTCATAACATATCAGGCCCAGTGTAAGCAGAGATGGGAAAATTGTAGATAATGTGATTTTTATCTGTTCATCTAGTGACGTTAAAGAGATACTGAATGAGTCTGGGAAGACAACTCATGTGTGTATCAATACATGAGGACTATCTTGCTTAGGATGCCATATTAGCCACAACCTACTGGGAAAAGATTTTAAAAGTTTTAGCAGATTCTCTGAAATCAACAAACCTTTCTTCATCTGAATGGCAGGATCTGTGGTCCAAAGTTAGTTTATGATCCAGTGAAGATTAGGAGAATAGATTCCCCCATTAACAACTGAACACAGTCCACCAATGTACTTAATTTGTACTTCATTTATAGTTTCTGTTTTGCCTTTCCCTGAGTTCCTGAGATGTGATGTACTAGCTTCCATGAGTGCATGCATCTGGTCCTCTATAATTTTTTCAATAAGTAGGAATGAATGTTGAGCTGACCTAGAGCTGACCACCAAAGCTGGTGCTCATGTCCTGTTCCTGAACTGCACTTGGTCAACAGACTGAAGGAATTTTATTGTTCATGCAGCTGGTAAAAGCCTATGTATTTCTGTCTTCTTGTCAAGAATTCATCCTTATCCTCACCATTTTCTGTTCAGAGAACCTCACCTCACAGATAAAGCTGTGTCTGGGGGCTACAGAGATCCTGAATTTTCTCTGCTTATCCCTTTTGCATTCCCCTTCACTCTTCCACTGGCAAAATATCCCCTTCCACCAAGTGAAGAACCTTGATAATGCCTTTGAGAATGGAGTACTTTTAAAGTGTTTGCTACTTCATATGGAGATTTTTTTAAATGCTTATGCATGTACTAGAGGTAAGATCAAATTGCAAGAAAGGCCAATATAGCTGCAAGTGAAACAAATGAACCTCAGATATGAAAGCTAAAGTCTTACAGCAACACTGGCTTGACAACTTATTTGCTATTCTGTTTGCGGATTTGGTTTGGGGGTTTCTTTCAAAGAATTATAGCTTGCAGTAGAGCTATTTGCATCAAGTGCATCAACAGGGTATTAAAAGTGTAACTGAATCTATTCCCATTCATGCCATTTAATATAGACCATCGAATGGTTTAGAAGTAATGAAGTCACATAATGCTCATGGTGTATGCTGGGTCACTACTAATAGTTGCTGTGGAAACCTTATTGTCTCTTCTACCACAGTAGTACATAATCGTAGCAGGTTTGTTTTTGCGAGGATTACATTCCAGAGCATTTCAGAGAAAAATTAATGATCTTCACTAAAGGTAGTTTCATTAAAGGAGAGCAAATTTCTCACTTTTCTGTGACAGGTGTGGTAATAGGAGTGAGGCTGTATTTCAGATACCACCTCAGAACCACTCCAGCTTTGCTGTTCAGGCACAAGGAGATAAAGCTACAGAACCAAGAGCACTCGAAATAGAATGGGCTGAAATCTCTAGTAAGACCTATGGACCATCTGCTGTTCCAGAAATCAAGCCATCAAGCAGTGATGGCTGTAAGTTTAATTGCACATTGATGGAGGCCTGTTCTAAATGGGTTTACACACAGGGAGGATCCAAACAATGCCAATTTGTTACAGGGAACACGGTAGCACATGTGCAGCATGCTGGTACCAACCAATCAACACATGGGAAACTCACCTTCCCAGGAAGGCTGTTGATAGCCATGCTCTGCCTAGGTGTATTTAAAGAAAATAAACATCAGTCTGCAACTTTGTATTTCAGTTAGGTGCTTGCCCACCGGGCAACCATCCTGCTAGCCTTCTCAAGTCCTGCTGTGAGGGCCACAGGCATCTTTCCTGACACAGAGCTGCTTATGAGCAAAGAGCCAGTGCATCAGAATAAGTCCTCATAAAAATGACAGCAAGAAAATAACTGAGGGCTTTCAAAGTGAATGTCAAAGGGTTTTTTTAATCAAAAAGGTTGTTGGATTAAGACTTGGCTGCAGAGCTTTCTGTTCCTGGTATCACAGATGGCCTGGGCACAAGAAGACTGACTATTCTCTGTGCTAGACCCTATTTCAGTAAAAATTATCTATAATTGTTTTAATGACTTCGTTAATGATTCACAGATGTCTTATATGCACTATTTACTCATCTGTCTTCATTTCCCCACGGCCCACAGCAGAGATGCCACCGAGGAGAAAAACAATAATTGGCACCCATAGGAAAATGAACAGTTCGTGCTGTACAATTACAGACTGGTCTCTCCCCTTAAATACTTAATTAATAGATGTGGGTATTCTAGGTTTTAAAATTCTAGTGATTGTATTTTTATACACTCGCCAGGAACTTGCATAAGGAAATGAAGCTTGGTATATAAATATTTGTCTGGAGTGACACACCCTATTGGTCTGAGAGCTGAGAGTTTCAGAGCAGGGAAAGAGGACCTGGGTTTGCTGGAGGGCTGATGTATGCCAGTTCGCAAACTGGAAAAGTGATTCGCAAACTGAAAATAGGAATTACAAAAATGAGAAATTCCTGAAATTTAGTTGTTGTTAGTTTGGGCAGAGTGGAAGGAGTTAAGGAAAAAGTCTTGCAGGGCTGATGCTGGTCTTGCAGAAGAGGAGCACATCCGTACAGTGCCTGCAGCCCTCTGCAAGGACAATGCAAGGTGAAGTGACAGTGTCCTGTCACACACAATACCTTTAAAACAAGATGGTAAAGTAAAAAGGCTGATCTGAGGTCCCAAGGCAGATATAGCAAAAAGAAACCTGTGTGTATTTGGGACAATCCCTGGAGGATTTGATTTGAATAAAACCACACAGTTGCAGCTTGTGACAGATATAATCTTGCACCAGTACATTTCATGCTCCTTTGGGGGTAAATGAAATAAGAACAATTTTACCTTGTGTGTAAGAAAACACCAAGGAACAAACTGATTACAGAAAATCCAGGGAGAGGAATTAAAGCATTCATGGGGTAAGCTCTTTGAAACAAGCACAATGTATTTTCTATGCACTTGTACGGAACAAGCTCAAAGGGTACTGAGCATAATCAAGGCATGTGAGAGGTTGTGCAACAATATGACGAACAGTAACATGATTCGATGTGCCAGCATCCGACACATCTACTTTCACAATACTTTAACTCAGTCCTTTTCTGGAATGGGTTGCTGGCAGGCAACTTTCTTTTAATTGCTTTGACTGTTGCTGCTATGCATTTGTCTCTAAGCTTTGGGTTTAGGAACAGAGAAACTACCTTTCTCAAAGAGTCATCATGGAAATAGCTCCTGCTTGGTAATTTTTATTTTAATGTCCATCTCTGCTAGATGTATCATGGAGAAAAGATTCTCGGAATATCTGTTACTACTGCTCCTGGGTAAACCTTGCCTGTCGGTGTATCTAACTAATATGGCTCAGAAACATTCATGAACTAGCCTGTGTCGTTTGCAAAGAGCTTGCCTCACTGTCACCAGGCATTTTTGCTGTTCACAACATCCATTTTTTCCTCAGCCATGTGCTACCGATTCTGGACAGATGAATATCACAGAAGGAGGCACTTCTTCAATGTAAGGTGGCTGCATAAAAGTTTTGTAAATGTGAATGAAATTGTACCGATTTCCATCCAATGGTCTGATGGGAAGGAGAAAAAAGTGAGCAAACTTTTTCTCCTTGAAAAGATGAACTTTCTCTTTGACTCAGAAGTGGTTAAATCCTGTATCCCCCAACAATTGGTTGGAAAATTCTGCTGATTTGGTTTTGTTGACCTCATTTCCATGCAGAAATTACTGTCAGGATTAGAGTTTCTTTCAAAAAAAAAAAATTTCTGAAAACTATTTTATTCAGGATGTACTAAAATATAAGAAGTTAATATAAAGTATTGTAATTTTGACTACTCTTCCTTAAAGGAATTCACTGATTTTATACTGCCTAGGATTTTTAAGACTCTGTTCATGAAGATTTGTTACATTATTGCTGTGGTTTTGCTTGTAAAATATAGGCATAGAATTATATAATATATACTCTGTGCATCTGAGGATAGTTTTTCTGTATAGCGTTATAATAAGGGACAGAAGAGCATTTAACACTATCACCTTCATTTATCAGCTTTAGCCCAAGGCAGCTGGGTTGATAACAACTTAGATTTTAATAATTTCAAATAATGAAAAGCATCAATTTATTTGAATAATAAGTCTTTTTATGAAAAACAACCTTCTAGAGTATATTCTTGTAGTCTGCCTCTAGGTATCAGAGGTGTTAAGTAAAATAAAAAATTCCTGATGGTGCTAAAGAATTGAAGCAATGAATCCAAAAGAGAGCTGGGCTAGGTGGGTTTGTTTTAAACCCAAAATTTCACAGCCATCTGTTGATTCTGGTACAAAAAAATCAAATGAAGCTGAAAGAAAATACCACTAAACACGAGAGATCAAGAGCTAAACCAACACTCGCTCCTGTTTGTTCAGTGCTTGAATCTGTGAAGTCAAATCTGCCCTAACATGAGCATTTTCCTGTTTACTTGGAGACTTGCACAGTTTTTCTTATTCCTCCCCTGGGCACCACAGAGCTTTTTCTCATTTTTTTAAATTTGTGGAGAGCAGAGTTGAGCCATACTAAAGATGCTACCACATCCTCAGTGCCACTTTGCCCAGGACACAAATGCAGCTCTAAAGAAAAGCTTTGGTGGACCATATCCCTCTTGCTGCTGCTCGTCCTCAGATTGGTGACTAAGAAGGCGTTATTGCATGAAAGGTGGGGCTAAGTGGAGAAAAAGATTGATATAAAATATAAACAAACGAACAAAAACCCACCCCCTGAGAATGAAGAACACTTGTTGCATGTGTTTCAGCCACTGTCACAAAATGAAGTCCATTCTTCGGGAAAGTTGAAGTCACCACACCTTTTTCAGAATTTTCTTTTTGCTTGTGGAAATGTAGGAGCTTAACCTTGTCCTCACCAATATGTGTTTGGTGGCAGTCATAAGGGAAGAGCACTGAAAGAGTCTTCATTTCTTTGCATGCAGCTTCTTCTGCAGACACCTTCAAGCTTGCATTTATGCATCCTGAATGAGTGGGAAAATCTGCAGTAACAGCAATACAGCAGCATCATGTTCTCTTCTGCAACTTATTCCCGTTCTGATTTTTTCCTATTCTTTCCAATAAATGTGGCAAGAATTTCCCTCACTAATTACGTAGTGTTTTTTCTCTACCATCTCTCTTACTAACTCATATTCCTGTTGTTGCCTTTTCATTGTCCACAAAACCACAACCACAACAACAAAAAAAGCCCCTCCTTTCTCTCCCTGCACTGATCATGAATTGTTTTTTCTGCATTAGTTACAGTTTATCTGCGACTGTTTTCATGCCAGTTGTGAGTTTGGTAAGTTTGTGTCTTTTCAAAGTGTTATCTTGCCTAAATTCTGTTGCTGATAGTTAAATACCAAAACTTCCTCAAGCTGTCTCCTTTGCTAGTGTAGGTATATAACCCCAATTCTCTTTTTTCTCAGCTTTCCTTTTTCTCTTTTCACACGTAGCATTTGTCAGGGCTCCTCCATACACTGTGAACCTTGTGAAGCAGAGACCATGGCTGTTGAAATCTCCAAAGAAAAGTCATGGCAAAGTGCAATATCAAATTTTGTGCCCGACATACTAAAACTGTTAAAAATGTGTCCATTCTTTTCAGTTCTTTCTCTTCTTACTAATTTTCTTATGGCCTATGAATAACTTAACTATTTTAACTTATTTATCATAATACTTCATGTTTTGCATAGACACTTTGCAAAATTATTTATATTTATGAAGTTCTTTAAGACCCTAAGATAAAAGGTTACAATGACTTCCAAGTTATTACCATCAAATTATTGTTAACTACATTTTGTGAAAATACTCTGAGGTCTTAAGAGATCAGCTGAAAGCAAGAGAGACTTAATTACTTATTACTGTCTGCATTTGCTGCCCTGAGATACCAGTAGGCTGGAATAAATTCATAATTGGTCCCTGTGGCTAACACAGGAGCTGGTGGCTTTTCAGCAGGTACTGTCCACATTTGCATCTCCAATTTCCCTACTAAAAACCACTTCTTTAATCGAGAAGGTTGGGACACTGGGAAAGCAAACTTCACAAAGTCCTCCTGCAGTGGTCTGTGATTGCCAATGAATAATCCAGCATGACTGTGTGCATTGGCTATCATTATATCTCTGCATGCCCCTGTGTACCCTCTGAGGGGATACCAAACCAGCAGAAATCTTATTTTCCCAAAACCCAACGTATTTGAAGCTTTTGCAACAATAGTCTGCCATACAAAAAATGGCCAGAACTCCTGATCATATGAACTGTGCTCCAAAAATCTTCCTATGGCTAGCAGCCCCATTCCACTTATGATGAGGGCAGAGGGAAATTCTTTGTAGAGTGGGACCTCCTACCTGGAACTCTTGCTGTCAGGCTCAGGCAGGGTCCCATAGGTCCTGGCATCAGCCTGTCCTGATCTCCTTACACCAGTGCAGCCAGCTGGTTACACAACACAGCTTGGGGACAGCCTGAAGAGTTACCTGTTGGCCACTGCAGCCTTGTAGCCACACATTATGGCATCACTGGGTTTAGTGCTGAGCATTCCAAGCAATACAAGCCTGCTTATTTCAGTCTACATTTGGATGACTTTTTTCTTTATGGAAAAGGGCTGTATTGTGACAAGAGAAACTTACCACCAAGAAAACACATTATTTTCTTGTCCTGCACCCCATTATTACCAGATCTGTCTTCCGATTTTTACAAGATTTTTCCCATGCTGCTGCTTAATCAGCACCATATGGCAACATGGTTGCTGTTACTACAGATGTGTTCCCTGGGTCCGACTTCTCTTTTGCTTCTCTCCACACTGAGGTTATTATCACTGAAAGATTGCATGGTCTTTAGTGTAGCCTAACTGTTGTGAATATAAGGAGAACTGGGAATTTCAGAGCTATAAGATGTGAAATAAACATGCAAGGTAGTCCCCTTTCCCTGATGACTGCTCACTCTTGCCACTATCGCTTGCACCTTTCAGTGCCCTGCTCCTCTCTGCAACTGCCAGTCACTGGGTGGGAAGGTGCTTGGGCATGTGTTGCTTGTGGGGTAAAAATTCCCATGCCACCACTTGGGACTTGTCTTTGCCTGGATAGTTTCTCTTCCTTAGACTTCTGTTTATTCTGCATGCTTACTCAGATACTTATTTTAATTAGTCAATGGCTGTGTCTCATGTGATTCCAAGGAAAGCCTGGCATATCTTAGTTTCCCCATCTATCCCTTATGATTTGGCCTATAGGGGTGAAAAAGATTTTATGCAGGTTTGGGGTTTTTGTTTTGTTTTGTTTCGTTTTGTTGTTTTTTGTTTTTTTTTTTTTTAACTGTGAATGGCATCCATCAAAAATACCTGCTACCGACATAAAGAGAAGTTGATTTCTTTCCAAGTGAGACACCAAAACCTGCAGATGAGGACAAATAGGGCATCCAACAAGTAGGGTGGGGATACAGTCAAATAGAGAAGTCCAGCACAGTATCCACAAGGCAATTATAGTATTTCTTCACTTATGCGTTGTTCCCTGTCCCCTCTTTCCGTTGCATTCTCTCAGCTGCTAATGGCTGGCTTAGCTGTGCAATAGATTAATACCTTCCCCGTGGAGTACTGTTGCAGTAAAAACATGTAAATGTAAACATGTAAAAATATACTGATTTACATGTAAACTTGTAAAAACATATTGATTACTGTACTGGTGGGGAATGAAAGAGCCTCAAGTCCAGTGCTTTATCTCCAGTGGAGTAGAATGTGAAATATTACCTAGAAAGGAAAAAACTCTCTGTGTACCTAATTGCACAATGTTGAGGCAAGGGCGAGATATTACTCTTGAACTCAATATTAGCTTAGTAGTTTGAGTGTGAGGAGCAGGAACTTAAACAGTTTCATCTGTTTGACCTCATGGTTGTATAATCATAAGCATTATGGAATTATCGGTATTGGTGGCTGACTTTAAAACATTATTCTTCCAGTGTTTCAGCTGAAAGTGTAAGATTGGAGAGGGGTTTCTATCTAAATGTTTTTTCAATTATTAAAAGTGCTCAGTGTGTTATCGATTACTCTTCTAATACAGGCGCTATGTGACCTATGATTTAAGTCAATCCCTGATTTGTTGCCACGTCATGTTGCTCTTGAAAAAATGTTACTGCTGAAAATAACTGGTTCTTTTTCTTGTTTTTATTTAAAGAAGTAACAAGTTTCTTCTGTTTGAGAAATGCTGAGACACGTATTTACCTGTAGATACGTTTGGGAAATACAAAATGATGTTTGCTGCAGAGTACTTCCTAAAGTTGTTTTTGTTTGTTTGTTTTTTGCATACACATTTAAAATGAGTGTAATGTCTGCCTCACAGAGTGGTACCCATTTTACTAACACAGGCAAGTGTAGGTTAGCATAGAAGTAAACATTTGCTAAACCAGTTTATTTGTAATACCGTGAAATTAATGTAAACAAAAATACTCTCCTAGAAAATACTTTCTTTGAAAACCTGCCAAGATTTATTGAATTCATCTGTCTTGACAGAGCACTTCAGCTGAGATCAAATGAACCCATACCTTGCAGTGAATAGCTGCACCTATTTTAAAATGAAGTTAAGCAAGCATGGAAAAAGAAAAAAAAAAAGGAACGAAAAATAACACCAGGGGAAAAGTAAGTAGCCTGATACAATATAATCTGCAGTGATTCAGGACATAAAAAAGCACTTCCACGTTACAGCGGTGACTCAGTGATGAGCTGAACGACCGACCAGGCCGCACCTTCCTTATGAGTGCCCGGTGCGCCGCATCCATATGGATAGAATTCTCGCCCGTTCCCAACAATCGGCCTCTCTTTTCCTTTGCTAGACACCCGCCACGGGGGGCCCGCATCACGGCAGGGCCCAGACAGGCACCGCCTGGCAGCACCTGTGCCTCTCCCTTCCTCGCCTGGCCAGCTGGGGCTTAGGTGGCGGACGGGCCGCAGGTGTTCCCCCTGCCCACCTGGCGTGCCAGCGGCGGGCGGCCCCGGGGCATACGCCGGGGCGGCGGGAGCCCACTCGTTGCCTGTCGGGCGCTCAGCTTTAGGGATGCATGCACACCGGGGCGCGGGCGGGGGGAACGCGGAGGTGCGCGCAACTCCCGCCCCTGCCGGGCGCGCCGCCTCC